>CAEFZX010002183.1:0-125747 GCA_903066825.1 Alfaro cultratus | reverse complement strand
GTAAGAAACGAACTTCAGGTATCTCTCAGAAGACAACGAAACAATGTAAAAAGACGATAAGGATTTTAAAAAATATATAAAAAATATAATTAAAAACAAGGGGCAAGCTAGATTTTTTGGGGATCTTTTTTAATCCTCCTCATTAATCAACATAAAAATCCTTAATTGTGTTGCAGCAATTAAAGGATCATGAACAGGACCAGGATTTTGTATGTTTAGTTTTAGTATTTTGATCTTTAAGGTTTGAGGCCTCTGTGCCATCACCCTAATCTTTAACTCTCTCCAGAGAATCTGAATTGGATTCAAATCAAGACTTTGGTCATGCCAATCTAAATACTCCTAAAACGTCAGTCAGAAGAAACAAGTTGATGTATTTAAAATATTACAAATTCTGGTAAAAAGATATTTGGGCTAAGTTGACGTTCTGCGTTCATTTCCAAGAGTTACTGTTTGACTAACTGGTAAAGCTTGGTTAACGTTGCATATTTTCTTTTTGCAAATAATTAAAACTAAAATAATTCTTAATTTCACAAGCTACTTCATTTTTGTAAATATGTTAACAGTAAGACACTGGTTGTGGGTAATACCATACACTGACACAGGGACAGTTTGAAAAAAAGAAAAAAGGCTTTTTACTCCAGCAGTGCTTTGATTTGAAGGCTCTGCTGTGCTGAGACAGTGTGAAGCTGATTAATCCATCAGCTTTGTGCGTTTCTGTCACTTGTTGGACTGATCGCCTCTGAGGGCTGACAGCCTCGCAGCTCTACACGTGATGATCGGCGCGCGTCACCGAAAGCTGTCGCTCGCCCAGAGACTGGAGCTCGGCTGACTGACACTGTGTGTTGCAGGCTGTTGTAAATAAAGAATAAAAACCCAACAAACTGACTGAAAATAAGCAAGACAGGCAGCATTGCGTAAACAGGGTGGCATTTTTTTTCTTATTCATTCGCTGAATTGTTTCTTAGGGTGCTTTTTTTTTTTTTTTTTCAATCCCTTTTCCCCAGATTTGTGCGTGCCAAGAAAGAGAGAGAAAAAGAGGAAAGCGAAAACATGGCTGGTTTGATGGCAGGCTTTGGTCACTACACCCATGCGGTCGTCCGGGGAATCCCCGCGTCCCTGGCCAAAGAGGCGCTCAGGTCCAGCCAGGCGGAGGTGGACTTGACAAGGGCGCGGACCGAACATGAGGCGTACGTCGAGGTGTTGCGGACGAGGCTCGGGCTGGAGGTGGTGGAGCTGCCCGCGGACGAGTCGCTCCCGGACTGCGTGTTCGTGGAGGACGCGGCAGTGGTGTGCGGCGAGACGGCGCTCATCACCAGACCCGGGGCGGAGAGCAGGAGGAGAGAGGTAAGGGATGCGTCAGTATGATTCAACATGCCCAAAATAATACAATTGTAAAAAAGGGAAAAAAAAGTTTGATGTGGGCTTGGGTGGGTTTGCTTAATCCCTCCTCTCCTTGTTGTCAGTTGGGATTCAATTAATAGGTTTCAGGGATGCACAGGAAGCTGAATGATGCACTGACAAAACATCCAGGTGACCAACATTAGAGCAGATTACTCAACACATAAAGCGCCCATGTGTATGATGGTGATGAAATATTAACTAAACCCTTTATCTCTCTACAATGTGCAAATCTGTGCACAACATCCTCAGTTATGGATATAAAACAATAAATAAAAAATATGTGCAGTCTGTTAACATGAGGGTGTTTTGATAACTTTGCAAAACAACATCCGTGTCAAACAGTCATATAAAATTTTGTATCGGGTGTTCATGCATTTTTTTCCTCTATATTTTATTTCTAATTAATTGCAAGTTCACAGTGTTTGCTTTCTTTTGTTGTAGATACTCTGCATTTCAAGGCATCCAGTTCGGTGTTGCCTCATAACTTACAACATTTTACCTAAGTTGGAACACATGGCTTTGAGCGAAACGCAGTGTCTCCACAGATATGTCCAAAAAATTAAATGACTGGAAAACAAAGGAAACAAATAAATACATTGTGTGACTGTACATGGTTGCCTAGTGAGGGGAAGCTGCAGTGTGAGGTATTCATGTGTGAGTGTTTGGCAATGAGAGGAATGGTAGGACAGATTCTGTGAAAGCTCCCTGTCATTCCACATCAGAGTCACTTTATTTGGCTCACTGGTGATAATGGTCCTCCAGCCTCACTGACGGCACAGATATTGATCAGAAAGCTCAGTGCAGCCACCCTCAGCCCCGCCATGTTTCACATCTGAGACACATGTTGCCAGTGTGGTTTGTATTGCATATGAATGCACACCATCAGCACTCTCATAATAATATGTGCATACTTTTTGTTCACTGGTTTGGTTACTTACCCTTATTGCAGTAGGCAGGAAACATAGCAAGCCAGGGGCATACAAAATGACAGAACACATGCTTGTGCAAATCACAAGTGCAATTTAGCAAAATTAATATTTGATACTTAATTCTTCACACATGGTGTTTTAATAGCGCTGGGAGATAAAACAAAGTTAACTGCTTAATGTGCTGGTATGGTTGCAAATGAATTTTTGTGTTAAAGTGACCATGAAGGCTTTTAATCTGGAATTGAGATTATGTATTTTGGTGGCCAATGATGGATTATGCTTTCATATAAAGTGCTTAGCAACTTTTTAAAACATTCACGTTTGCTTTGCAGCGATGCATCTGAGCGCTGTCAGGATTACCCTTAACCATTTGTGATTGGTTTTAACATTTCAGCTGTTCACAACTTTAACTCCAACATATTCCAAGACTTGTCTCCATTTTTTACTGCTGCCAGTTCCCTCTTTAGATAAGTAGTGCAGTGTTCAGGACTGCCTGTACTTGTTCTTCACATGGAATTAGGACACAGCTGTGTCTGAACATGTGCAGACATTAATACTCCATTGCTTGGAGTCAGTTCGTTACAAGGTTTCATGAAAAACAGACTTTTTTTTTTTTTTTATTAATCATTGTCAACAGCTTGGCTTTGTGTTCTTCAAGTGAAGTTGTGAACTTTGCCCAGGTCCTGCAAAGAGATAAATTATCTCTTTGCTTTGATCTTAGAGAGCAGATGTTATTTGTGGGACAATTGAGATAGGGTTAGTGCTCGTCTAAGCTTAAAAAAAAGCGTCAAGTTGTTGGTTTATAATGGACTTTTCAACCCCCAAAATCAGCTTAATGTATTTTCATCTAATTATATCCCAAAGTCACTTCAAAGGAACTTAATGACTTACTTGATGTATTAAGATACTTCCTCCCTCTGTTCTTGGAATTGCGAGACCATCAATTCCTTAATAGAGCTGATGAATTATAGATTTTTATGATATGCCATTAAATAAAGGTGTAGAGCCAAGGCATGTTCTCAGGCATTGGAGCTACGATCATCTTGAATGCATGTTGAAAATAAAATCTGCCATGATTTGCTTTTTCTGTACATTTTAGGGTAGAGATTATTGTCTTGATTTGAATATTGTTTAGTTATTGTGACAAAAATGTGTCTGGAAAATAATGGAAGATTTTGGGTGCGTATCCAACAAGGCCATATTCACCTTTATAAAACAGTTTCAAGCTGAGTTTGACGTGCCTGTGATTTATGTCAGGGTTAAGGCAGGATAAGAGACAGAAGTTAACCTGAGGCTGATACAGCCCTGAGCATCCCACTGAGGCAAACCCAAGGCCTTTGTAAAAAACATCAACGATGAGCTGTAAAACTGAGCTTCTTTCAAAGCCAACATGTAATCCACTAGAGCAGGCGTGTCCAGCCATGATATGTGCTCATATAAACAATGCCTGCATGAGGAAACTACCAACTGATTATGCAAGAGTGCAAGATCCACTCTGCTCTTTCCATCTAGTCTCTTGTTCAGGTCTTTAACAGTATTAGGTTATTTTTAATATGCAAGAAGGTCTCTCAGTTCTTCCTAAAAGTACCTCTAAACAGTGGGACTGCTCACTCATTGGCCAGGTTCATTCATGAATTCCCACATCATTTTATGGTATAGAGTGGTTGATTTGTCAATATTCAAAGCGGGGTTGCTTATTTCCCAAGCTGGTTACATTCATAAAATAGGTCAAGATAATAAATTTTGCCAGAAATGATTACGATAAATGATAATACTGTTGTTTTGACACCACTTTCAAATGATATAATGGTAATGGCATTATAATGCAGGAACACATTAACAAAGATCTTTAAACTTAAATTCTAGTCATTATTTAACTCTGGAACTGGAAGATTTTTTTTAAATGTCCAAAATAAATAAACAAAGCAACATAAACCACAAATACAATGAATTATAAACAAAATTGTCTGAAATAAAAGGCTAGTTGAGGTCAACGCACTAGACTTTTGTCCAGCTTTTGCTGGAAAAAGAGAAAAATAATAAATCATGCAAATGGAAATTATTGAGGTAATTTTAATTTATCAGGTAATTAATTGATTTCTTGATTACTGCGACAGACATATTCACAAAATGCTAACAGCCTGATTGCTTTAGGTGAATCAGACAGAAATATAGGGTGTGTAGTCAGAATGATTACTTAAAACAATATAAGTAAATCTAAAGCTTTGCTTGAACCAACGGCTGTATTTGTTTTGCTATGGACTATAATATGTCACATTATATGAGCTCTACTCAATAAAATATCAGCAGTAACCTCTGTTGTGCTACTGAAGAAACACGACTTCATGTTTGGATTTTTTATTGGTTTTTGCTGCAGCTGCATCATGACTGACAGATCCAACAGAAATATGAGTCCAACAACAAAAGTTCTAAAAGTTTAGGATGCTAGTCAGCTTGATAATTGAAAGAGAGAGAGACGGCTGAGGAAAAGTAGACTGCAGTGGACACTTAGGGTTTAAAAAGTGGACAATAATCAGATGTCTGTCAGTGGCAGTGGTTTCCGCATAACACCATTGATACTGATTGATGTTGGTTGTTGGTGTTTGGTTGCAAGAATCCTCAATAAAGCAGTCAGTATTTTTGTCACCCTGGCGACCTCAGCTTACGATCATAACCAGAGAATTTATTCATTTCTTTGCAGAAATGAATAAATGTCACACATTGTGTGGCTGATAACCACACCATGTGAACCCAACATTAGATGCAAGTATTTCTGACCTTAACACTCAAATATAAATGACATTTCTAATTACAAAAAAAGTAATATAGCATTCTAAAAATCATAAATTTATTTTTTCCAATTTACATAAAAGAAGGAAACGTGTGCTCTGCAGATATCGCATTGGCCGATGACTGCTTTGATAAATTCTCTGTCTCCTCTATTTTCCATTATTCTGAATAAAATCCTATTCAGGTTAAGGTGATAAGAAACATTTTTTTCTGTAATGTTGTTTTTTTATAGGTTGTTAATGTCCTCATTTAATGCCATAATACTATACATGTAAACATTGTCACTGTCCCTGACTTCTGATCACACAGTTGCTGCGTAATAAAGTAAAGAGAATTGGAAATAGTAACTGGGGGAAAAAAAAAAAAATCCTCAGTGCTTCATTTTCAGTAGTTCTTAATGCTCTTTGCTCATTAGGTTACTTCTGTTTGTGCATTTGCATTTTAACTGTTTTTATCCACTATGACTTTTAAATGAGGGAGAAAATTCAGGCTGCAGGGTTAAAGGAAACTCATATTCATTAAGTACCAAATCTGTGTTGAGGGCAATAATACAAAAAGAAGATGTAAAATGTTGGGGAAGAATGTAAGAGTGCAATAGGATTTACAAGTACATGATACAGACTAAAGATGTTGTGTTGTTTCCATAAAGAATCGTAAAGAATCCACAGAAAAAAAGGCTTATGTGTTAAAAGCTGCAGTCATGCAGGATCATCAACCCGTCAAGCCAAGTCTCCATTTTGACTTGTGCTGCCATCGATTGCTAGTAAAGTTCAATGAGAAGCACAGTGACATGTGCCCTTTTGGTTGAAAAGACACCAGATTTATCTTTGCCTGGTCCATCTCTGGGGATTTCCTTTCTGGATGCTAGAGTAGAAAAACAGAAGCAGGAGATAACCATCTGGAGGAATACCAAGTAAAATTGAACAAATATGGAAATATGTATATGTAATTTTTTATTTTGTATTAAGAGTGCAGCTGTTTTCTTTAAGTTTGAGTATAAACAGTTAGCAGAACATTATATTTTTCTCAAACTGTGAGTTTGAGACAGCCTACTCGACAAATTAGATTATTTTACCCTCATGTTTCCATTATCCAGTGTTCTGAGCTAAAAATCAACTAAACGTTTAGTTTTCAGTGGAACAGGGAGATGTTGGAGTCAGGTGGAAAACCCCCAGAAAACAATAAAGAGTCCACCCACACGATTCCTTGTTTTTTTCTCTGTGACAGAGTGGGCACTTGACAAATTTCCTATCAATCTGCTTCTAATAAAATGTTTCATTGATCTTGGTGATTCAGTAACGTAAGGTATGATAAAGATCAAATCTGAAAGTGGCTTTCAAAACAGCAGCCCACTGTTTGGGGTTTTTCTTTGTAATAAAGATGGAAGAGCAATTTCATGGGCGAACGGTTTGAATGTTGCAATTCATCACACTATCTACTCAAACAACTTTTTTGTTGCCTCTTCCCACACCAGGTTAGCAGCTTGTCAGCTCTGAGGTTTTCAAAAACGTCTCAACATTTTTAACAACCCTGACACAGGTAACTCCTGGAAATAAGATTTACTGCAGGAGTTTCAGAATCACATTACAGAGATTTGATCTCATGCCTTCAGTTTCAGCATTGGATTATTTTTAGAACTAATATTAAAATGTTTTAAAATCAGTAAAAAATCTGATATATATCAATCAGGATTTCCCTTTTTTCCCCCTATTTGCTAAATGCCAGAACAATGAAAAGGAGAAAATTTAAGACAATTTTTATTACTCTAGCAAATAGAAAACATTTTGGTAATCCTAATTGACCTAAAGGGAAATGTTCATTCTGATTTCACATCAGACAGTGTGGAAAAAAAAAAGCATGGTTCTTTTTTATGTAGTGTGTGCAAACTTCCGGTTTCAACTGCGTTTTTAAATATCGATTATCAGCCGTAAAATTAATATTATAGCAAATATGGATCCAAATCTTTGGATCAGTGCATTAATAATTATTTTTTGCTGATGGACTGTCAGGTTGACAATGCTGCCAATTTTAATCACCCATAAGTACAGTATTTTTCTTAAATTTTTTTTTCCATTTTATTTAATTTTATTGAAACAGTTCACTTAACACGAGAGAACTTGCAAAATGAGTGTAATTAAAAATAGCTGAATTCTGTTATAAAGTCTTTCTATAATATAAAAGGATTGGGTAAGTCCAGGTCTGCAGTCTGGACGGAACCTTCTGCTCCACAGCCACAATATTTAGGTCATGTTTTTGTAGACCTAATATTTAAGTTCGGTCCTCGTTATTTGTGTTCCTGTGGGCCCCCTTTCCGGTCATGCCTCACGTTTCCACCCCCAAACCATCACCAGACAGCAAAAGAGGCCTTGTTTTGACTAGACAACCTGCAGATCCTGATTCCTCACCGCCCTCCTGCCTCTTATATGACTTCCTTTCCGGAAACAACTTTGTTTCCTACAGGGAGACATGACATCCGAGTGTGATCTGAAGGGAGGGAGGTGACTCAACTGCATCCCACCTGCAGCAAGTGGGTCGAGGTGAACGTGCCTTCTCCAACTGCCTGACACATTCCTCCCACAGTTAACCCACCCGTCGTTCCCTTGCTGGTTTTTGCCTCACTGCTCAAGCAGATTAAAACACTAAATTCTCCATCCTAAAACACTTGAGGGGTCAGAAAAAAGTTTCAATTGACTATAAAGAGAATAAATATATTACGTAATGGTATTGGTAGAATACCACTCGACTAAAAATATAAGTCAGATTATAAACTGGGTTTTAAGTTTGCAAAAGGTCTTTGAATTTAAATGAGGCTTTGAATAACTTAAAAAGTGCCAAGATATTCAAATATATTTACAAAGTGATGACTGTAAATAATTTAATGACTTCCTTTGGCAACTGCTTTTACAGAGATTGGCACTCCTAGGAATAAATATAAAAAATATAACCAAAGTATTAAATGGGTCTCAGAAGGGAGTTCACTTGATAATAAGCAGAAATTAACTGGGATAACCGGCTACTTTTCCTTTCCTAATTTGATTTACAGCGTCTCACAATAGGATTTCAACCTCTTAAATTTTTTTATGTTTTTGTGCATGGAGATTGAAATTTTTAGAAATTCCAATGAAGCCAGATACTTAGATTATTCATTTCTTATTAGTACAGGATTAAAAAACAGCTTTACAGTTTCAAAAGGGTCACTTGATCTGCAGAGTTCATAGCAAAGGCAGCTGATTTTCTTTCCTGTTTGATGCATCAGGTGTTTACTTTTCATATATGTGGAGTAAAAACAAAAATGTAGACCAGATGGCCCCCTGTGCCATCGCCTTGACCTCTAGTCCATTTTAGTTTGGTCTACTGTAACCGCCACCTCCCAGTACAGTGGAGAACTCTGTGAAACAGCTGCAGGACACTTGCGAACAGGAACTCCTCGCAGGATGACCCGGTCACACTCCGCCGTCACTGTGGGTGTGTGAATGTCTGGCTCAGTGTGTGAGTCGGAGTAGTGGAAGACACAGGAAGTGGGCCAGGCAAGGCGGTGCTAAGAGAAGTCTTGCTGAGCCCAGTGAGGATTCTTCACTGGTTGAGACAAAAGCCCTTTTACTGCTTGATGCTTTAGGAGCAAAAAACATGACATTTAATCTTCTTTTCTTTGCTTTGTAAGTTTAGTCTACTGTACTGTTATCAACTTTCTTAGAAGACACAGTGGGAGGACATTTTCAGAAAATGCTGTTGTTTCAAGTAAACTTTATGGATAAAAGATAGGTACTTTTATGGCTTCATGTTCTGCTTCTATTTTTCTCAAAAAAGGTTCAATGATTGACTGAGAGGCTGTTAATCTTTTACCCTTGAAGCTAGTTTGAACAGTCTCATGTAAATACTGGAAACAACACACTAAGCTTTGCTATTTCATGAAGTCTGAAAGCAGAAATGATTTCCTAATTCCTACAGCTTTTATTCATTAACATTTTTTAATCCCATCTGTTGAAAATTTGAATATTAAAAAAAAGAAATTACATTCTTTAAACACATGGTCATAGATTTATTTGCATTGATGTCGTTTAACTGTAGCTTTGTGCCAAACCATACAAACAACTCGGCTGCAGCTGGAGATGAACTAATAAACTGGTTAAAAGCCAGTCAGACACTGAAAATACCAACATTTTTGCACATAAACACATAAAGATAACATTCCTAGGCATGAATGTTGTTACTGACTGAAGAAGACTCGAGTGATAGCTACAAGTACAGAGATGTAAGACATTTTTTAAAGAGACATTTTTTATGCAATGTCAAGACTTGCGTGCAGTTCCTTCAGGCTGCGAGACGGTGAGAGAGAGAGAGTCTTTCAGCTGATAATAGAAAGGATTGAACTGGAAAGGACATGCTGGATTTGTCAAGTTTGCAGTCTTTAGGAGATATTTACAGTGAAGACCTAAATTTTCTAAGGGATAGAGATGAAAACATGAAAGTAGGCATTGCTGTTATGGCAATGCAAGCTACACTAATTATCATAATCACTAAGATTTTGACTTTCTGTGAAATTTTTAAATCCTGTTTTGCAGTTGCAGGTTTCTCAATGACCAGTCAAGGGGTGAATTATAGGGAAAAAAAACATGTTTTAAATGCTGTTCTTATACTTTTAAAGATAAATTGAAAACATCTGAAAGTACTATAGACTAGTCAGAACTGTGCAAAGCTGGAGATATTCCAATTCTAAATCTCCAATTTGAATATTTTTTGTCATTTTTGTCTTTAGTAAAAAAAAACATATCTATCAAGACTGATTGAAATAAATCATTGTAGGTTTTATCTTCAATATTACAAAACCACACACTTCCTTCCTTCCTCTCTCTCTTTTCCCTCCCTCTCTCTCTCTGAGATATAAACTGTCAACAATGACTTTGTTGATTGCTAGAGATGGAGAGCCTGAGGGAATATTTTATACCTTGCAGGCTATTTCCATTAGTCTTGTCTGTCATGCCAGCTGTCAGCTAGAGTTAAATGTCCAGTTAACTCTGTTGCCACAGTCAGTCTTTTAGGTTTTTCTCTTGAGGAGCATTAATGGGATTTAACGGTCACCATTGTTGATAAAAAAATTAAAAATTTAACGTTGCAGAACTTTTAAATAAATTTTAAGTTATTTATTATCACAGTTACTTGTCACCACAGTTAGTTATTACTGTAGTAGAACATGCAGTAGAAGGCATCCACTACTTACCAGAGACCCTGTGGCTGTAACTCTGATTAAAGTTTTCTATCCTGTCTTCGCAGGTTGCCATGTCTTGCAACCAGGTGACATTTTTTCTGTTGGTTGATCAGTGTTGTTTAAAATACCCAAAGCTTGGCATGTTGTTTTATAATCTAGCCAGTCGTCATAATGCTGTTTGCTTGCTGGTGTTCTTCAAAAAACCCTTTGAGGCCTTGAGAGCACAGCTGTATTTAAACTCCAAATAAACTACACACAAATCAACTTCGTTTCCTAATTGTGCAATATTGTTTTTTTAAAACACATCAAAGTACAGTGGGCTGCATATAGAGGGATGTCACAGTTTTCAGATTTTTCAGTCCTTAGGAAGTTGCAAGAGTTCAATGAACTATAATGAACTAGACCATTGGAACAACCCTGGGACAACACTAACATCCATTCTGATGTAGGCTGCATCTTAAAGTAAAGTATTTTTTTTCCCACAGTAGGGTGGGCTTCTTTCACCTGCCCTGTTGAACTTGTTCATGGAGGACCTGTAAGTGGATGTAACAAATCGGCTTATTCAGTTCTAAACCAAATGGACATGCATGTGTCTTTCTTTGAATTCCTTTAATGTGCAACACTTGTACATAGAGAGAGTCTTGTGGACAAACTTGTTTTGGCAACAAGTATCAAATCTATGGATCCTCAGTATCCCTGCTCCTATAGAAACATTGTTTTCACATCTGCTCAGAACAGACAGTAGGTACACACTTTATGCTTAATTTCTGTCAAACATTTCCAGTCAGCAGTTTTCTTTTTTCCTTTCATACATCATTAATTTACATTTATTTTATCCACAGGACACCGGGGAACTCATTAATACAGCAGTCAGTCGATATTAATCTCAACTATGACTTCAGCATATAGCCATGTGAAAGTCGTTATCTGGAAACCTTTCTTTGAGCGCTGATTTTTATCTCATGGAAACTTTGAGAGTTGATGTAAGAAATGATCGGTAGTGTGTGCGGTTTGGGTCCTATTTGTGATGAACTTAGTATGATCTTCATGGAGAACGAAAGGTGTGATCTGTGATGCTATGCAGGTCTTTCATTTTTTCCATCTACTTTAAGATTAATTTCTTTTTATTGTTGGCCACATTGCTCAGTTTTATGTTTTTGGCTTTTCATGTAATTTCACTCTTAATATTTAAGAACTGGATACAACCACATCATTGTGAATCCTTACAGAGTTTACATTGTTTTCATTCAGTTTTAGGTCTGTGATACAACATAGAGCTGAAAATTCATCCCAGTGTGATTATCATTTGCCTTGTAAAGAACCAATGATCAGCTTTCAACAAAAGTGTTAAATCTATGTTTAGTAGTGCGGCTTTTAATTACAGCCACCAAAATTAAACTTTATAGTCTACAATTTTGCCAAACTAATGAGAAAATCATATGTATTTTGTGATTTTTGAACAGAACATTCTGTTTTATCTACTCTTATTCTCAATGCGAAAATGACATAAATTAGCCTTACTGGTAAACTAATTTTGTAATTGGCAAAGAAGAAGTCCATTGATTTAGAGGATTCAGCAGAAGTACTCAGAGCAAATGAAAGGAATATCCTGTCCTGGCTAGAAAACAAAATGGGTTATATCAGTTCCTTTTGAAACAGTTTGAAACTAAATTACGATACAGATTCATTCTTAAGTTGTTAATGTTCAAAAAGGTAATCAATGTGTCAAGAGGAATTCACATAGCTTCTCTCCATTAATGGAGGGTAGGATCAAACAGATTTCTAGTTTCACTGCAGGGAATCATACAAATGCACTATGCGCACGTTTTCATTCACACAAACATGACTAATATGTGTGCGTCTCTGAAGGTGAGACTGAGGTGTTTAGTTTCCACGTCAGGTTGAGTCAGAGGGAGATGTTATCTATCAAATGGATGCTAAAATGTTCTCTTAGTGTCAGGAGGCTGGAGGCCCCTGAGGAGAACGCATATCTCTTTCACCTCTTTCACCTGCTTGTAAGTTGTGCATGTGTACAACATTGAGACATGCATCTTTGTGGGGTTAGCCTTAACGAATGAAATTTGAACATTTGAAAAAAACAAAAGAAAACAACAGCAACCTAGTATCAAACAAATTTTGATGCTGTAATATTAATTTCTGGGGAATATCACTAGCTAAATTCAAAGTGAAGTAGTATTTCACTTTGCATTTCACAATTTGATTGAACTAGAGTCAAGCTCAACTTTGATTCCATATGCAGCAGACGCTCACCTATAAATGGTTCAGTAGTTGCAGATTCACCTGTTTGCAGATATTTCTGTGGAATGTAACACTAAACTATGCGCAAACTAAACTATAAGCATTTGTATGATTGCAGATTTTTTTTGATTAAGCACATCTATTCTATGATACAACAGTCTATTTACTTGCGTTAGCAAAGTGGCTAATCCTGAAGCTGAAATAATTTTCCTTTCCAAGAATAACTTCAACCTCAGAGGGAAATAAGGAAGATAGTGGATGTTAGCTTCTGCGGTAGTTACAAGATGGCTTCCACCATGCATGTTAATGCATTTTAACATATATGTTTATACCCATAATGTTGGTGGATGAAGTTGATTCTGATTGTGATAATATACACAGTCAACATTACGCCACCTGTAAGACATAGGTCTACATAGCACAGAGTGCAAAGAAAAGAAATGAATAGAGACAACATTTTAAATCGTCCGTAGGATCATTAATCTGAAAATCATCCAGTTCAGCAAATTTCTTACTATATCTTGGCGAATATCTAAAATGTATGAAGAATATTCTCAGCAATACAATAAGTTGAGGCACTTTACTGGTGTCTGTTGCAACGAACTAACTGCATTGTGTTTTAAGTGATGTTTCTATTTAGGCAAAACAGATTTGATATATGCTTCTTACCTTTTCAGTTTTCTCATGAAAAAGTTATTGTTACCTGCATTCATGTATGTAGTTACATGTTGCAACTTTATGTTGATGGGTGACAGAAATAAAAAGGGAAGCTAGGCCCGGAAGCAGGGCTGGAGTGTGATAGAAAGGCATAGGGAGGTGTGTCTGTAAAAAAGTGTTCGTGCGTGCGTGTGCATGTGCGTGCATGTGTGTGCATGTGCATGTGTGTGTGCGTGTTCCCTCCTGTCTGCCCTGCACTGTCACAGTCTGGTGTTATATACACTCTAAGTCTGTTCTCACGCCAAGCTACACACTGGAAACACTCTGTTTTGCTTTGCTCTGCTCTCCTCCGTCACGCAGACTCAAAAACTTTGATAATAACTGAATATTTAAAGTTCCATAATAGTCTTCTTTTAAAAATATTTGCAGAATTCAGAGATTAGTCTCTATAAACCATATTTGTCTTAGGTTTTCAGAAATGATCCACAAGCAAAGTTGTTTTTGTTAGATGTTGTTTGATGATTCCAAGCCTCCAGCATCGAGCTTAAAGTAACTTGTATTATTGTAGTTTTGGTGATCCTTATGAAAATTTGATTGGCCTACTCATTTTTCTATCATTCACTAAACCTTGCAGTCAGAAAAAGAAAACAATGCATGCATAGTAAGTATGCTGTGTTTGTGCATTTGTGTGTCAGTGGAAGGTTACTCATGTCTATGGCTGTGAAAACTTACTTTTGGTCCACTGGATGGCTTCTTACATAAGATCCTCTTTCCATTGTGTAACTGTGTTTATTTAGCTTTCCTGCAAGCGGTTTGGTGAAGAGGTGAATGTCGCAGACAGGCTACAGAGGATACACAGGCCTTAGAGGTGGAGCAGATGCTGTATTTTGTTTTCACTGTGTTTGGAAAGAGGGTATTAGCCCCACCGAAAAATGCCAACGGACTGTTTGGAGAGTTGCCAACGACAGATTTATTTATTTTTTCTTTCATGTAGATAATTTTAAGATAGTGTTTTAATTAGACCGTTTTTGCTTTAGATGTGGAAAAAGTTAAGCATTTTACTCTAGTGTCATGTTGGGGCCAAATGCTTGAGCTTTGTTCAACCATGTGTTACCTCTGTTGATATCTTTTTAAGCTGCTGTATGTTTACAGAGACTCCCTCTGCACCCCATAAATACTCACAGCACTAACCTGTTACGGCAGTTTTATCATTTGAGAATAAACACTGTGATGATAGACACCTTAAATGTGACAGGAGACTTGGCGCTACTTGCAGTGTTTTCCACTTTTACCAGTAATCTGATGTGTAAAAGGCTTTAAGGTAATAACAGTTTTAAAGCAGAAGCTTACTCTCGCACTGACAATTTTGCCACAATTCCCAGCTAGTAGATCTTGTTTAGTTTTTTGTTTTTTTACACAAAAACTTTTTCTGTACCTTTATGCTTTTTAACTGATTGCTCTGACTGGCAAATTTAGGTTGGAATCTACTTTCTTGCAGCCTGATTTAAAAAGTTCAAGACACCTACTAATTTAAGGGTAGCTATTAGATATGAGTTGCTGTGTCGAATCAAATGTATACCTCTCCAAAGAGTCATGAATAACTAATTAAAAGTTTATGGGTACTTCAGTTCACCTAAAACATATGTTTTTATAGTTTATACCTCACTATGATTCAGCATAGCAAACTTCCAGACACTTTTCAGAAACAAAATTAATTAAAGTGTCTGACTTTTCAGGCAATAGACTGGGACAATTCTTTTTATTGCATATTTACCTGAGATCTACTTTGATTGAAGGTTAATGATATACTTTGTCTTTTTTATAATATATTGCTTGACACTATAGTAACCTTGTCGCTATTTTCTTCAAAATATATAGGAACAAAAAATGTTGAAACAAAGTGAGAGCTGTAGGGTTAAAATATTCTTGACTTAAAAAAAAGTCTTATATTTGTCCACACTTCACAGCCCAGTGAAGTAGATGTTTGAAGTGAAAGGGGAAATCAGCTCTGACAGAATGGCGAGGTTCTCTGCTTCTTAGTGCTTACCATAAACTCATCTAATTGCTGTGAGGCTCCAAACCCACAATAAAAAGTCATTTGTTGGGGCCCAGAGCTGTGGGGGGCTCCGGTAGATTTCCGGAAAATAGGAAAGTGAATGAAAAGCTTACATACAAGTACGCACACACACATAGAGACACACATGTAAAGTGCTTTGTTAAAAAGTTACATTTTCCTCCGCTAAGTAACCAGTTGTCTACAACACACTCTCACTTCACAGGCTCATTTAGTACTTTTTTAAACATTAAAGTATATTTGATAGCAGGAAAAATGGGAGTGAGAGTTTCTGCAAGTGCATGTTAAATTCATGTGTGGTTGCCTTTGTGTCATCATGAAATCAGGTTAATAATATAAAAACAGCAGGAAAGAAATCTCGCTAGTTAAGCCAGTCTGCTGCTTACTGAGTTCAGTGTAAGAGGAAACAGTCTTGGCATGTGATCACAGGTCAGGGGCTCTGGGGTTATAGAGACAGACTGATGAACTGGAGCCTATTGCCCAGTAAAGGATGTGGCCTGTCACCCTGTTAGCGGACAGGATTAGCACATCAACACCCTAGGAAGCCAAATTGCCAGTATCAACTTTAAAGGTCACACAGTTATATGAGCAGCCGTAATTGAGTGCCAGTGCCCTCGCTTTGACCAGCTTGATAGTGTGTATCCTCTACAATGTGCTTATTATGACTTGTAAAAAGATTACTTCTGACTTCTGAGTCTTTGAACTCCAGCTGACATCTTATTTGTTGGAGTCAACAAAAAGCTCGCCACCCAGACTGATCGATTGCCATCTTGTTGTATTGCATCTTCTACCCACATATGAGTTGCAATACAGAGAAATTAATCTTGATTTATTTGTAAAGTGTTAATTTTTTTTTTACGGGCACAGCTCTGTTCCTCATGCTCAGTGTTTCATCTGGCTCTGCCACAACCTGAATTTCATTGAATTACTTGGATAGAGATGCAGGATGAAGTGGATTGAAAACACTGAGAAAAAAAAAATCAAAAATCAAAGCACATGCACTTTCTGTTGGAGCAGGTACACGATGCCTCAGGATATTAAAGAAACTAACTACAAAGAATATCAGCAACAGTTTCAATTATTAATTTTGAAAGATTAATTAAACTGATGGCTAATCTGTTTGGCATGGTTTACAACACAAATATGAATTAGAATTTGTTGTAACAGGCTTTATAATTATCCTGGAATGCATTAGGCACAGTCTCTCCAAACATCCACACACACATTTTCAGTCATCATGAGTGGTAGAGAACAGAGAAAAGTATGGATTTCTCACATATGAATTGGCTAGAGCCCCTGCTTTACATAAAATAAGAATACATACATCATACAATCACAACCATGCAGCCATATAAACTTTTTAAAGCAAAAAAAATCTGATTTCTTTAGGGCCTGGAGCAGAGTAAGATGAGATGATTCATAGCTGTAACATTGTAAACAATGCTGCTCATAATTCTCAGCAGAACCCAGCTGAGACTGAGAAATGGTCAAGCATCTAAATGAATGTCGGGGTAGCACAATGTCATGCAAATGCCAGGGCTATTACAACAGAACTACTCAGAATAATTTACCCGTCTTTCTTCAGGTTAATGTGTTCATTTCCTGGTTGCACCTGTTGAAGGACATGAGAATAATTGTCATATAAGTCTGAGGATTAGTCAGAATCTTATAGGAGTTTTAAACAGACTGTACATGAAAACATTTCTAATACTTGCAGACACATGTTAATACTTGTGGACCACTGGAAATGTCACACCCTGTTAACCAGAAGGCCTGCATGTGATGGAGATGAGAGTGCAGGGCTTGTTGTGAGTCTTGTTTGCCTTAAATGACATAAACAACTACAACAAAAAATTCATTCAGCAGATGAGGCTGCAAAAATAGCACGGTAATTTAATAATGGAAGATCAGATCTTCCTAAACATCAGTCAGAATGTTTGTTCTCAGGGATAGGCTTTGCGGCTGAATGTTCTCAATAAAATGATACTGAGATGAGCAGATTGCTGACAAATTAAAGGAATAGTCGAATTGGGAGTCTTGTTCTGTAAAAAAAACTCTTTTGGAATAATATTAGTCTAATTTGAGTATCTGCAAAACTGCTTAATTGTGTTTCTTATCTGATTAGAAAGAAACAAAGTCGATATTTATGTAAGGACTTGCCGAAGGGTTTGGCAAGCAGAAAACTATGTGAATCAAAATTTCTCTACAGATCTCAATACAACAAATAAAGTAGGGCCAGGATTTTGAGAAGATGTATCTAAATGACAGTCACTGAGTTAGAGAAGGTTAATTTATTAAATGGTGCACCATCCCATTGTTGGACTCCCACAGCGAAGACGCTCACTGTTACCCTTCGTTAGATCTATTCCTAGTTAAAACATTTCCTACTGGTTGTTTCTTCTTTAATTTTTTCAATATGCTAAAACTCTATTGCCTTTGCACCAGATTGTTGCTGAAAAGTGTATTTTGAAAAAATGAAATTAGGTTCTACCGGTCAATTGCCAATACCCTATCTCCACCTAATAATTATTGACATATTTTTAGCTCCAATAAAAATGTTTAATTTGGTTTGTGTACATTTAATCTGTTTTTATTAATGTTAAGGAATACTGTAAAAACATTTTTGGTGGCCCAAATATGAAAACAGACATTATTTATACATAGCATCTCCTTGATGCATTTTTTAATTTTAAGAAGACAAAACAAAGAATAATCAAAATGGATTTGCATGTTATGTTGTATAATGAGTATTGTTAATAACAAACTAATGGTTTAAAGCTCTCATCCGTTTTCTTTGTACCTTCCACTGAGGTCATGCTTTTTGTTTCTTCATGGCAACGTTCGTCCAGCCTTGGCTGTATGATAGAAACATGGAAAGCCAGTTTTGACTATAGATGTTTGTGAGTGGTGCGGTTGTATCAGTTAGAGGAAAGGCCTCAATGTCAGACATGGGAAATCTTTGCTGTAGACTACACAAACAGTTCTAAGTAGTCTGGAAGGAAACACTAAAAAGAATGTGCCAATTTGGAATCCATGACGTTCGGTTCACTGTTGGTCTTAGTCTTCACACAGACGCGCTCTAAAGATTAAACAGACTATATACAAATACACCCTCAGCCAGACAAATACATGCACATACTGAAAATAAGTTCAGAAGCCAAAAGAAAACCCATCCACACAGACATCCCTTTCAGACACATACACAGCTCAGTTCATCCAAACGGGCCTAAATGTACTTCCTAAATATTTTATTGTAGTCATAACAGGCAGCACAGTTCCTCCTCATCAACGCTACACTGTGGGATACTATTCCTCTAACCGTGTCAGGTCAGCCGTTGCTGCTCTGTGTGCGAAACAGTTTGTCCCACACACCAGTCCGCTGGAAGTCTGAGGAGAAATTCAGATGATGACTGCCATAGAAATTACCCAGAGACCTGCCCAGAAGCAACAGGAGATCTCTGCTGTTGAAATCATCTGCCTCATTAACAACGGCTACATAATAGCACATAGCACAAAGCCACAGTGTTAATCAACATCATAATGTATTTTAAGGACACCTGTTCTTGTTGAAGAGCTATGGAAAAAATCATGAGAGACATCACTTCTTGTTAGCAGCATGTGACATGACAGAAAAATAAAATAAGACAGACATGGATTTATAAGCCCCATGTTGGTTTTATGACAATTTTCTGGTGCAGTTACGTTTTTACTGTGTTTTCTGTTATTTATTAGCTATATTCAAATATCCATATCAACTGTTTATAGTATTTTGATTCATTTGATCTAATCTGGCTTACTCAAGGCCAATGTAAAATGTGTGCCCATGGGTCTCTGTTTTTAAACCTGCATTCACAATATATTTTCCTTGCTTATTCTACAGCAGTATAATTTTGTGGTGATTGAGCATGTGTTGCTTTAGGACATGGTTGAAAATGCGAAACAGTTTCGCACTTTTTGTGAGTGCGGCTTTTTTACTTCCGCTAGTTAACATCTTTCTTTTTTGTGGAGCTTTACAAAAATCTTTGAGGAAATATGAAGCATCATCCATTTATTGCTGATTCTTGACTCCCATTTACTTTAAAAAATGCAGTTTCCTTTTAACTAGATAAAGTAGAGCAACCAATGTACCAAACAATAATGTAAAAATACGCTATATTTTAGAAATGCGGGGTCAGGTAATGTATTAATTTACATTGGAGCCTGTAGTACATTCTGTATTCTTCAAAAAAAAAAATATATATATATATATATACGAAAGCCACTAACTATTCAGCTTTCATGAAGATCCATTTCAAGATCAAGCATTTTGAGGTCTCATAGTTAGATTTATCTAATGAAAGCTTAATGAAATGTCCCATATCTGGGTTTGTTTGGTTAAAGCTTTACCCTATCTATGCTGATTTGACTCAGTTCTGATGTCTCTTGAAGATCTGTAACTAGATTTGTATATCATAAACTTCAATCATAATTGCCCTCTGCATGTTAGAACATTTAATGTAATTAAGCTTGTTGAGTTTATTGATTTGTCCTCCTAACTGAGAAGCTAATTGAGGTAACCTTTACCGATTGCTGTAAAGTAGTGAGAAGGAACCAGATGCCATGTCCCTTTTTATCTCAGATAGTTCATATGAATTTTATTGCTTGTCCACAGCTGCTGATGTTTAATTATCAAACTGAGTGTGTCGCTGGTATAGAATTAAATTGTTTGATTATGTGAGTTGGGTTTCTTTGTTGTATGTTTTTTTTTTTTTTAAAGTAGCTCCCCATAAAATGGTTATGAGTTTGGAACTAAAGATAGATATTACATCAGCCCTTTAAAAAAACATGACACACTCAAACAAGCATCAGCATGCTTTCTGCATGCTGTCATCCCATTTGAAGGGCCATTCTGCTGGCGTGTAGGTAAAGTTGAGGTCATTAACCATTTCTGCCCCCTGAACCGCACAAAAGCCCGTGTGCTGCGTCATTTGATGTGAGTTTGCCTAATATTGATTGTTTCTCCAGGCTACTGTCTATAGAGAAGATGACATCAGTCTGATATCTGCTAGAAGACACTTCCTCTTCACACAGACAAGACCAAATATCCCCATCCTCTTCTTTTCCCATTGGACCCATGTATAATTATACATCTAGGAGTTGTGCTGGCCGGAGAAAAAGCTAATCCCGTTGCGTAGTCTGTCTCACACAGAATAAACTAATGCTCAATATGTTCCTATTTCCTCACTGATAAGCCTGCCAAGAGTTTGGAGATGTGAAGTGTAAGGGTTGAGGAGGGGTAGGGTGGTTAAGTTTACTGCAGTTTCTAAACATTTGGACTTTTTTGATCTTTCTTGTTGATGATAGACCAAATCTACTGATCTCACAGGCGGCTAAATGCAATCAGACACAGTTGGACCTTGTCAGAGAAATTGGGGTAAAAAATGATCATTGTTGTAATTTTTCTTTCTCTACCAACATTTCCCCTTATTTCTTTCTCCTCAAATCATAACACCTGTTTTACCCATCGTTTCTATGTATCCATCCTGCTCGGTACACACTGCACGTTGTGTTGTTGTACGGCCCACTGACTTCAAACATGAGCCACTTCAGGAATGATAATGATAGAAACATGCCTGGAAAAATTCTAACTGACGACCAAAAATACACTCTGGTCTTTGTGTTGCATGTCCTTTTTTGTTGTTGTTTTTATTCTTTTTTGCGGTTCCGCATGTGTACATGTAAGTAGCAGGAGTTTGGCCTTAGTCTACAAAGTGATTGATGGCTGTTTTCTTCTACCTGTTCACCTGTGTTTTGCATGTGATTGGCTGCATACTGTGTGGCAATAAAAGGCTTTCTGGGGATTAATCAAGATGGTTCTTTCCCCAGAAGCACACCTGTCTCATAGCAGACCTGAGGAGGGACACAGTCATAGCACGCTCGCGCACACACACACACCACAAATTATGAGACATTCCCACTGTGCTCGATTTCACATTCCAATCTGGTGACACCATGTCTGCTTAAAAATGATCATATTCAACCTTTGCAAAAAAAAAAAATGACACTTTCAGCTTTTGAAATAATAGTTTGTCTCTGATTTGTCTGCCATTTGGAAATAGAACCCAGTAATTTCTCAGATGGATATCGGTTTGGTTATATTTCACAGAAAACCAGACAAATCAGTCTCCATTTGACTAATTTTATATTTTTGGAAGGTAATTTTGAGTTCTTTGTGACATTACCCAGCATTTCATGAGATCCACATAAAAATAAGACCCAAAATAAATGGACAATTTGAGAAAGGGGAGTTATCTGAAACTGCAATTAAATATACAATTTCACATTATATACTCAAGCCCAATTGCTTTTGACTCTTTTAATGGATAAAGTCAGGGAGTGTTGAAGAACACTGTGTCTCAGTGAACAAAATAAAAAAGGCATGGGTGTGTTTACAGAGGTTGGCTTTAGAGTTCAAAGCTGAAGTGTAGCACATTTACATGTAAAATGAAGTTCTTTATACTCAAGACTCACAAATCATTAACCTCATCAACAGAAAGAAAATTTCTGTATTTCATTAAATGTCAGTGTGAAAGGTTAATTCTATTGGCTGCATTGTTCATTTCCAGTGATAACAGTTGAATATGTTAGCTTTGCTAATGATAGAAGTTCAGGGTGTACCTTGGGTCCAACTGGAAGCAGATGATTAGCATCACAAAAGCTCAAATTATACCTGAAATATGAAGTCTAAATCCTAGAAAAGTTAGGAAAGCAGTCTTCATGGATGCAGAACAGAACCACTTTGTATTGCCTTGTTGCTGAAAATGTGCTATATAAATAAAATTATCTTTACCTTTAACCAAAGACAGAGAGAGAAGGACAAAGTTCAAACCATCTCTTCCTGTTTTGCGAGGATCATATCCGGTACTCCAACATCTTTTACCATCAGAGTGGCGAAAGCAAGTGAAGTATTTTAGCAGTGATTGCTCACAACTGATGGTGTCTTCCAGGACATGTTGATGTGAAATATAATCTCTGTTGCCCAGATATTGAGCAGATAGCATGTCATAAAAATGACAGTGTTCAGTCAGAGGCCTCTTTATATTTGATATAAGGTTGAGTGGTACTGGTGATCACTACAGCATCAGCATCCTCAAGGACTATTTAAACACTACAACATTTACTTTCCTTCTGGGTTAGATTTTTATTTTATTTAAATTGAATTAAATTTCAGTTGTGTAGACAAAGGATTGACCGCAATGTTGACAATATGCAGAGAGTTCTTATTTCCAAAACATGAGTGAAATATATTCATCTCAATGTTTCTGGTCAACATTGTGTATGTTTTCAAGTAATCACAAGTGTTTTGAAAGGGGCAGCATTGATGTTTGCCAGTTTCTCTGATCAGTTTTTGGGAAAACATAGAACTTTTACTCACTTTTAAATCATTCGAAAAGGGCGAAACATCTTGTCCTTGTGTGCTTTAGCTGCAGAAGCTTTCTTTATGGCCAAAAGTTAAGGAAAATGTAAGATGTACCAGTTATTTAGATGTTACATTATCACTTTACTGATAAACAATTAAAAAAAGGCAAGTTCTTCTTCACATATCAAATTTATATATGTTGAATATTATTTTCCCAAACCCTTAGTAATACTTAAACTGCTCCTTTTTTGCTCAATAAGAGTTATGACATCATGCTTGTCAACATGCTGAGCACATTAAAGATGCACACAGATAAAAATGTCACAACGGAATGTTCTTACTGTGATCTGGTGGCGTTAAAGTTTCTTCTGGAAGGTTGAAGTACCCTCAGCCTTCAGCTGCTCGCTGTTAGTCAGAGTGACTGCTAGGCACACAAACAGATAAGGTGACCATGAAAGGCTCAGGTCCAAGTATGGAGGATGACTCTGTGCCATATCTGTGACCTTACCTTTCAGTCATTCATAAAGAATGGATAGAGAGGACTTCTTTATTAAGATAATGCAGTCATATTAATTGCTGAAAGTAAGTTTTAACCTTATTATTTGTGTTTATACAAGCAACTTATCTAGAAACACTCCAGATAGCTGACATACTATTAGGGTTTTCACCAGGGCAGTTGGCAGCCCTGTTGCCTTGCAGCTACAAGGTTCTGGGTTCCAATACTGGCCTGGGCACCACAACTTCCTGCCACAGTCGACAGACATGATGGTTATCTTAAATGGTTTCTCTAAATTGCCTTTAAGAATGGATGTGTTGTTGTCCTATGTGTCATTGTTGCCCAATAAGAGACATTTGTACCTCTCAATTAATGAACTGTGCTAATAGGGTCCAGAAAAACTGTAACCCTGCAGGGATTAGAGGGGATAATAGATGATAGATGGATGGATGAGTTCATATTTTACAGAGGATGGGTTAAAGATTATTACAGGCAACCCATTCCAAAAAAAAACAAACCTACTTTCACAACTCAGTTCTCATTTTCAGAACCAACTTTTCCAAAATGTTGATTGACTGAAGATTTTGTCCCCCTCCTCCACCCACTCCCAAAAAGTATGAAAGAGTTTTACCAACAATGGCTTTGTAGATGAATAGAAACCAGTGACTGACTCATGTGGGGAATATTTTACAAAACAATGGAGCAAATAATGATGAGTCAGAAAGCCACAGTTCAACATGTGAAAACGGCCCCCTTTTGCTAATATAATAGGTCTGTAGAAGAAACATCCATCTCAACTGCTTGAGGTCTAAATAAAGAGTTAATATGATATTGTAGCTGTCAGTCCCAGTGTTGCCCGTATATTGTTCATCCTAATTGCAAATGATGTGGAATTTGTTTGGGAAAATGACTGTTTGTGATGCAGCAAGGGATTGTCAGGGGGGTAACTGAAGCAGAGAAGCAATGTCAGAAGTATGGGTGCTTTTTTTCTGTGTCAAAAGAGCAAATGTATATTAAATATTGGCGTGACAAGCTCACTTATGCTTGACTTAACTTATTAAAAGGTTTAAAGAGAAACTATTTCAGTCACAGTTCCCCCTTCCTGACCTCAAGAGGCTCTTATTGGAGGAAGACAAAGCCATTTATGGACTCAGATGGACAAATGAAGATGCACCAAAGCAGACCTTTTTGAAATAGAGCTTCATGACAGATGCTCTTAAAATAAACCCTACTGAATGTAAAGTATGTGTAATTTTCAAGCCTGGAAGGTTTTATTGTCACACAAACCATATTTGATCACTTAGTGACCTGGAGTACTTTTGTTGTTGGAAAATGTGTTGCAAAGGTTGATATGTGATGGAATGTTATCACAATCAGGGGATGGCTGCATTCTTTCACATCACTTATTCTATTCAAGGATAATGACTAACATGACCAAAGTAATCAAATCTTTTGCTCTGATTGCTTAACAGCCCTTTTAGTTCACATCCTTTTATTGTCTAAGGCTGATTTTATTATTTCCTTGCATCATAAGTAAGAAATTGCCCATGTTTTGGAAGTAAAACCTCAAGGGTGAGCATTTACAAAGAATTTTTTTTGTTTCCATCAAATCTTTCTCCCTAAGAAGGAAGAAATAAAAGTGAAGGCAAATTCCTTGTCATTCTTCCATAGTTTGTCAGCAGGAGTTCACATTTTCCTTGTGCGTACACTCAGTTCATGTCTCCTACCATCTGCGTGATATCTTCATACTGAATGCATGAGGTCATCGGGAAATGGAAAGCTTTCAATTTGCAAAATGTTAAAATGCTAAAAGGATTTTAAAAAACAGTTTCTGGTAGGTGGCTTTCCTAAATGGCTACCAGTAACTAAAATTGTTTACTTTTATAATTTGTTCTGTTCCTCTGGCAATCTATTTATCCTATGCAAAAGCAGGATAAATATATTTATCCTACTGATTTCTCAGAGTAATTGAGACTATAGCCACATAACTGTTACTGTTTTGCTCATGGTATACTTGTCAGTGTCGGAACACAGCCCAAACCTTCGCTTAACTTTTTATACTCTGGATGTCGTGTATTCTTTGCTTTGCTGTAAAAAATCATTGCTTTATGAAGTGGAAAGATAGATTAAAACACTATAAACTATGAATCTTTTCATGATGGTAAAATTGTAACGCCTACTAAGACAAAAACACTTTTTCAGATACCTTGTCTTAAATGTCAAATTTCTGAAAATTTGTTGTGTCTATTGTTTGTTTTTGAAATGGCTGTTTATGAATAATTTTCCTAATTCTATTCACTGAATAACTTTTAATATTTTGTGACATTTCTCCTGTAACATAAAAGTACCATAGTGTTACACATCCCATTTAGCAAACTATCGTGGCTATGCATATTGGCTGGAACATTGCAGTCTATATGAAATAATAGTTTGAACACTTGTGAGAAGGTTTGACGCAAAAAGAATATCATGTGTTTCATGGTATACATGTCAGTGTCGGAACGCAGCCCTAACCTTATATAAACAGGTTTAATTTAGCTTCCACACAGGTATTTGACTTTATGTACTACATAGTTATGACCTGTGATTCACTGAGTGAGGTATTTGTATAATCATTGGCACTAAATCAGCACACATGCATGAGTACCTCAGCAGCTGTTGATTGGACAGTTGCACAGCACATGCACGCTTAACTGATTATGTCAAGGCTCTGTGAGTTTGTGCTTTCACTGTGATTCGCTGCTGGGGTCCTCACTGTTGAACTCTGTGACCTTGTCCCTGTAAGGCAGAAGGCTGCACATACTTTTTCTTCGTGTTTGCCATAACGAGGGCACACAGTGTATGACTTTACTATGCAACATCAAAGAGCCAAGTGACTCAATAAGTATTGCATTTCAGACCTCAACAGCCAGGAATATCTATAACATTCTTTTGGTTCACACTTATTTTGTGTCCTTGTGTAACAGAACAGATGTCATCTGGGAGTTTTCTACTATTGATGTGACTTTTTCTACATTTGTAACTTGAATGAAAGATGTTAAATCTTTCTTTTGAGATGTATAAAAAGTTAAATAATACATATTTTATAGTAGCATAAACTCTATAACTCTCATAAACTTTATAATAATAATAATTTAAAAAAAACCAAAAACACCTACAACTTTAATTCATGCTCACAGTCCCTTTGGAATAAAGGTAACTGATGCATTTTTGTTATTACTTTTTAACTGAGTAGCTTCTGAAAACACCTAATTAGTAATCTATGTCTGTCAGTTTCCCAAAAATGCTTGCCACAGTCACTGATTTCTCTTTGCCTCTCTTCAGAAAGGGAACAGAAAGAGAGCATGTCATTCATGGGCAGATGTGGATTCTGTTTAGGTCAGGAAACAGACAGAAAAAAAAATAGCCTACCACTAAACTGGGCAAAAAGATTTAAGTTTATGTTGCCACCAGGTGCTGTCATAGGAATGGTGAGCGAGCTAAAGGTCTCCACAGCTCACTGTCAGAAAACTGCAGGAATGAGCTGCATCATGGACATTAAGTCTCCAGAACAACCTTAGATGTTATCTGCATGACAAGATGATACTTTGGAGGTGAAAATTAAAAGTTTGCTAAACTCTATTGAGACTTTAAAAGAACTAGTGATCCAAACACTCCATTTGGGTTTGAGGTGAGATTAAAGAGGCACATGTAGAAAAGTAAACACTCCCCACAGTTAACTATGGAGGAAGATGTGTGATACTATGGGTTTGTTTGTTTTCCAAAAGGGCTGGGAACCTTTTTAGAGTGCATGGTATTATGGATATTTAAGTTTTAAATGAGTAACCTGTTGGACTTCACTAGTAGACTGAACACAAAACATGAAATTAACTGTCATCCTAAAATAAAGAGTTCTTAAGAGAGTATCCAAAGAATCTGAGGAGTGGTCAAAGATTGCTCTCTATTTTATTTTCTAAGTGTACACTAAGTGCTGTTCCATTGGCAAAATAGGCTAGAGGTTGTGCTTTTAATATAATTTCATAACAGGATTTTCCTCTACTGAATAAATATACTTAAAGTTTTTTCTAAAATATAATGACATCCTGCTGCAATAAAACAATGCTTTTATTATTATTTCACTCATTTATAGCAGTGAAAATGTTTCTCTTCTTCTGCATCTTCAAAACTTGCTGATTTTCTTATGATATTGATGTCAATATTCCTAATCCCAAGAAGCAATTGCTTGGATGTTCTTGGACATAAACCCCAATAACCTTTCCATAGAAGGATCATATCCTACTATGGAAAAGACCACTGCTTACAATGCGGTTTCAACAATTTTCCAGACAACCGTATGTGTTTGCCTAAATGGTTCAGAAGCTTCAAGAATCACAAAATCTTTGCATCAGTGGTTGCTTGGATTTCAACAATGTTCCACCTCAGACCACCACCAGTAGGTTCTCTGTGTGTGTGGGTGTTGATAGCATGGATTGGTTAAATGGAGCAATGTTGGATCAAGCAGTAACTGTGGAATTTCTTTGGTCATCCACCTCAAGCTTTCCCAAACCACTACTGACAGCGGCAGAATCATCATTTCTTCATGATAACAAAGACTCACCAGCTGGCGGAAATATTCTTCCCTAAAACTAAACCTGGCTTCCACAGCCTACCTACAAGCAAGGAAAGCATGTCTGCTCATATAAACCATTGAGACCCTTATAAGGTAGAATCACAGGTAGTTCAAAATGCATTTGTTCAAAGTTGGCTTTTATATTTGCAGCTGTAAAACGCATCAACTGCTCAGGAAAGACTGTTTGTTTATTTTGCCGCTTCCCAGTATTCACCTGGTGTATCTGAACTGCTGGCTGCTGGCATTACGTAAAAGCCAGACTGCATGCTTCTAAACTTTTTTCCATCTTATTTATGGTAAATGATTCAGCAGAGACTGACATAATGGATGTTTTTAGTTCTGGGATATTTCTCTTTATGAAAGTATGTGAGGAAGGTTTCTTTTGACAACTCAAAACTCTGGCTTCTTTGTGTTTTGTACATCTAACAGCTTAGTGTTAGGGAAAACTTAGCTAAGATCTGATTAAATATCCTTGAATTTTTAGGGAACAGCTCAATCTGTTGTCATCTGTGTGTAAGTGCATGTATTTCTGTGTATGCTAATACCTGTCCCCTTACACACAGTTATTTGTAGTTATTCATATCCAGTCAGCTTCATTTGGTAAACCCCAGTAGAGTAAGAGCCACAGCTAGACCATGCAATTGCTTTATGGTATCAAAAACTGCCACAAGCACAACTGCAGGGAACCTTGAAGGAAT
Source organism: Alfaro cultratus (assembly GCA_903066825.1). Lineage (NCBI taxonomy): Eukaryota > Metazoa > Chordata > Actinopteri > Cyprinodontiformes > Poeciliidae > Alfaro > Alfaro cultratus. Next base: position 97,229 of record CAEFZX010002183.1, on the reverse strand, counting down.
CTGATTGCATCACTAAATTATCTGATTCATTAAATAGATGAAAGCTAACATTTGAATAAAGACTTTTGTTAATTTACATTATCAAATGGAAGTAAGTAAATAAGCTATTATCGAAATCCTACTGGAGTCTACATTGTAAGCTAAGTTAGTGTACAGAATTTTTGTGGTATTTAAAAATAGAGCACATTATAAAAAATGGAGCTCAGACATAGTCTTTCTCTGGATTTAACGCTGTAGCATAAACATATAAACCAGCCTGTCACTAATTATTTGGACTTATCCAAATAATTAGAAGCAGCAAAGTTCTCACAAGTCATGTAATCTGCAGATAAGCACCATTTGAACAGAATCAGCGCATGCTACCTGGATGTCACAGCTATGACACATTAAAAACAATACTTAATCTCAGGGAACATTAGTGCACAAACAAAGTTATGAAGACTACTGAACACACCAGACAAGTTAAAGATGAAGTAGTGGAGAAATTGAAATCAGGGTCAGGCTAGAAAACAATTTCCCAAGCTTTGAACATGTTACAGATCACTCTTCAATTTGTTGATTGCAAATGGACAGAATACTGAACAACTTCAAACCAAAAGGACATGACTGACTACCTGAACATACAGGCCTGACAAGCAGAGGAGCCAAGAGACACATGTTAACTGTAGAGGGCCACAGCTCAAGTGGGAGAAACTGTCGACGAGGCAACTCTTAGTCACGCATTCACAAAAATAGCCTTTATTGAAGAGTGGGAAAAACAGAAGCCATTGTTATAAGAAAGCGGTAAGATGTCATGTTGGCAGTTTGCCATAAGTCCATTAAGGCTTGGGGGTCAGGTGAGAACAAACTGTCATTTTCTGGACTATGTGCAAAAAGCTATAGATCCAGCCTAAATGGCTGTGTTCAGATATGGAAAGTACAGAATGTGGCGTTGTCGGTGTTCATTGCTCAGTGTATCCTGCACACATGTGGAAGACGTATAAACGTTTCACAGCAAGGGTAGGAAATTTGAAGCATACAGTTTGCACGTACAGCCTGATCATCAAACTGTCTGCAGAATGCACTTTCAGAAGGGAACATTTTGTTTTCACTCAAACTTGACCACGGCAATAGTCAAGTTTGTACGAAGTCATGCATTTTTGTTAACTTAAGTTTCCATGTTGAAGCAAAGGCTCAGCCGGGGGCTATTTTCCTACTACCTCTGCTTGCCCAATGAGATCACACCATCCAGTATCCAGAGAATGTGAAAAATGGCAAGGTTTAAGAGCTTCTGAAGAGCACTGCATGTTATCAGATGGAAGAGGCTTATTGAGAGGAGGGGTTGGGATGAAACGTGATCCACTTCTATTACAGCAAAATGAAGGAGAAGGGAGAGACTGAAATGCTTCTTCAAGTTATAGCTGCTTATCTATTCTGCTCTTCACCTATAGCAGATGCCAGAATTTACCTCACCACCAGTTAATTTTCACAGTTTTAAATATTATTTGGCGCTTATGGGTTGTGTTCTAAAAAAAAAAGCAGGATTCGAAACAACAATCTGTATGATCTGAAGCAGACTCTAATATCTGTTTAAATGTAGAATATGTATGACAAGCTAAAGATTTTAACCTTAACTAAAATCTGGGGACATAAAATAAATATTTGATCTTACAGAGGTGCACTGTTAAACTAAGCAATTAATATCCATTTAATAACCAGTGTCTGAAATTCATGCAACATTTTTCATGAAATATTTATTTAGTGGATATATTCAGTACATAAGCTTGTCAGAACAGACATACATTCAGACTTTGCAAATTATTAATTAATTAATTCATAATCTATCAAAGATAATCCATATAGGACTGTTAATAGTCGTTTTTGCTTGCCAACGCCCACATTGGCAAGTAAAAGTTATACTAAACCTTATCCTTAAATATGTGCAGACTCTGCACTAAGTGTGGAATGTGACTTCCTCAGCCAAAACGGGATATCTAAGATCCTTTATGACTTGGAGCTCCATACTTACAATCAGGTAACGGCTAGCCAAGCAGACTTCATAGTAGTGACCAAAGTTGACAAGCAGGCAATAATGATTGACATGGCAACGCCAAGCTAAAGGAACACTGAGAACAGGTAAAACAAGTGGCTTAATAAATATTGACCTTACAAAGGCAAAGATAAGTTGTCAAGGAGACCAGGGATCACCAGAGCACTCAGGGGGACGCCCTTCCACTCGACAAGAGTGGCTATTGCAAATTTCAGAAAGAAACAATTTACCCAGAGGAGCACATTCTTTAGAAACAACATCCATCTCGCAGGCTGCATTAATTTGCAATATGATTGTTATGCAACACAGTTGCTCCAATTTGAATCAGAAGCATGTCTCTCTTCAGCAGAAGCTCTGAATTCAAATTAGGAAGAAAACAACTGACAAAATCAAACTATGTGGTCATTTATCTACATTTTATTTATTTTAGAATTGATATGTTGTTTTTGCTGTTTTTGAAATGTTAGATTTGGTGGTTCATTATCAATTGTGTAATTTTGTCATAAAAAAAAATCTGCTGTGACATTTCCCATCAGTGTCCCTTGGTCGAGACATAGTAGGAGCCATGATTTGCATATTTTTTTATGGGGCACAGTCATAGATACTTGTTGTCCCCTCAAGTGTCTGGAAAACGTGCCGTCTCCATTACAGCCTGTCTCATTTTACTGCAGTAGTATGTTTGTGCGTGGAGAGCCAAGGTTTAGAGGCGACCTATGTAGCCTCCAAAGCTTTTGTGTGTTTTTGTGTGTGAGGAGTGAGTGTGACCCTTCTGGTTACACACATGGGCTACATGTGGAGCTTCAAAGACTTAGCGAGTCACTTTGACGACTTGCAGTCGGTTATCGTTGACAGGAAAGCAGAGGGAGGCTGCCAGGCACTGGGTTCCAACTAGTTATCTGGATGACTGTTGTTGCTGAGAAGTGGGATAATAGGGGAAGCCGTCAAATTACTGACTTGCTGACAAATCGGAAGAAATACCATAGTGCATCATCATATTTGGAGGTACAATGTGGAGTTCCTGTTTAGACTTAGACTTACACTTAGATTTTACTTTATTGTCATTGCACAAAGAAACAAGTGAAATTGGCAATGAAATGTCATTGCTTGGCCACCAAAGCACACACAAAAACACAGGTGTGCCTGTAATTACATAATAAACAAATAATGTTTTGCTAAATATATTTAGCATAGTATTTTTCAAGCAGTCTCAGACAGTCTTAGTGATGTGATTGTTGAGCAATCTTATGGCCAGTGGGAGACAGCTATTTCTGTGTCTGGCTGTTCTGTAGCGGATGCTACAGAATCTCCTACCAGATGCCAACCGGATGAACAGACCATTTGATGTTTGGTGCTGATGTTCATTAAAAACATTTGTTTCACCACAAAAGACTGATATCATGAATCATTATTTAAACCTGAATTTCTTTAGTGCTTTTCTGGAGATAAAAACAGGAGGCAATAACAAATATTATATCTAAAAGCTCATCTTACCTATAAATTGATTGAGTAATAAGATGAGATATTTTCTAAGGGCATTCCTGGCCTACAGTTATGTGCACCAGGAAGAAAGAGCTGGTGACAGTGGCACAGATGACCTAAACGTGTCCAGGTAATCTGATCCAGGAAAAGCGTAATTCCTGTCTTGCATGGTGTTGCATTTATGGCATCATGGGATTTGAACCTGAGAACTTCTTGCAATAATGTACTCAGTATATTCTCTTCACAGAATGTACTGATTCACAACAACCTAATATTTTTGCTTTACAAACATGTCTCTCAAAATTATTAATAAAACATGTGAAATTGTCAGAAATCTTGACTTTTTTTCCTTTTTTGAACATGTCAGCACTACACATGAGTGCAGATGAGGTTCCTCAGGGGATTCTTTGAATAACAGATAAGGTGTAGAATTCAGCCTGTGGCACTTTAAGAAAACACTTTTTCGTGACACCTTTTACTAACTTGGGTCTGCACCATTTTTAAATGTGTGATTCAGTGGCTGATGAAGCAGATATTGACTGAATTTGTAGCGACAAGTTGCTTAAAAGGGTGCTTGGTCAGAATTAAGCAGTTTTTATTTTGCTACTAGACAGTTAGAGATTCAAACATGAATGTTAGGGTTAAATGTCATACTGCTTTAATACGTTTCTAGGACAACACAGAGGTTTTCAGCTCTTATGCCAGTTATTTTTAATAGTAAGAGATGATTCATGCAAGTCTGATTTAGGCCCTTTTATGACTAAGGCAAGTTGGGTTTCTCTGACCTATCAGGCATTGTTAGTCACCTCTGTAGTATTTCTGCGGTAAGCTTATCTCCACGTGGTTTTTCTCTTGTGCACATTAAAGGGGATGTCTTGATCCAGCCCTGCTGTTTAGCATTAGCATTTGACCTCCTGTTTCAGTCTGTAAGAAGGGGAAAAAATTTCTTCTGGGAAAGCCCTTCATTAACATTTATGAGAAACCTTTTAGTCCATCTTTTTTTCCCCTTTCTGCAATAAACATAAGCTTGTTTTTCAAATTTTTTCCATACAAGGCTGTCCAGTATGTCTAACTTCACATACTGTGGAGGTTCTTTTGGGAAATCCCTTTTAACCAGGCTTTAGTCAATACCATGCATGGCAAACTGATTTTCCTCTTTTGGGACTATTTCCAATTTCATTCTTTGGAAAATGTGGGTGTAGTCATAGTGTTATGATAGTGTTTCCTCTTCACAAAATGTACTTTTTCCATTTTTGCCATTTTTATGGAATGCTGGACAGAACAAAGGCAAACATCTGGTGGAACATCTCAACAATGAGAAGAATGCAGATGTGAAAGTGCATGAACAGATTTTTTTTCAACCTAGGCAATATGCACAGCTTCAAAAATTACTCACGCTCACAAATATTAATGAAATATTAGCTGCATTATGGGCTGAGCTTGCTAATAGACAGAAAATGCACTTGTTTTCCCACATTCTTCAGCTTGAGCTGCTTGTTAAACAGTGAATCAGCCAATCACGTCAATAACTCAGTTCAGTTGGACTTTTAGTCATAAAATAGTGGTAGTGAAGATGAGTCATTGAACTTCAAGCCAGGCATCAGACTGGGGAAGAAAATCTCCCAAAAAAGTAGGAAATATCCAATGAGCATAATGTTGTTGGTGTTGAGAGAAAGGTGGTAGTAGCTAAAATACCCTTTTGTTACAATTAGATGGGCATAATACAATCTATACACAGAACACATTGGATCTTTACACATAATGGGCTACGAGAGTAAAATTTCCACCACTTGATGTAAGCAAAGAACAGGAATCTGAGGCCTCAGTTCCCCCAGCTCCCAAATATTTGACAATGACTGATCAGGAAAATGTCAACGTGATCTGATGAGTGATCTGACTGGTTTCACTTGTAGAATTGGGTATAAACAGCATGAGAGCAGGGACCCATCCTGCCTTTTAACAGCTGTTCAGGGTGGAGACTTAATGGTGTGGAGGAATGCTTTTCTAGAACAGATTTCCTCCCCTTGATTCCAAAATAGCATTGTTAACACAACACAGCCTTCCTGAGTGTAGTGGTTGGCTATGCCCATTCCTTCATGAACACATCTTCAGATGGTTACTTCCCTCAGCATAAAGCATCGTGTCACAAAGAGGATGAGTTCACTGTCCACTGCAATCCTCTACCGTCACTAGATCTCAGTCCTATTGTTCACCTTTGGGATGTGCTGAAACTGGAGATTTACAACATGAATCTGCAGCTGATAAGTCAGCAGCCACTTCATGATGCTACAGTGTCAATATGAACCAAAATCTTAGAGGACACCTTGTTGGATTTTTGCCACAAAGTATTGAGGCAGTTTTGAATTCCGGGCAGGGTCTAACATATCTACGATTTCTATTACTTCTTGCCTTGTACACCTAATAAAGTAGCCAGTAAGTGTAAGTGACGTAAAGAAAAATAAACATGGTGAGAGGAGTTTGAAAAGGAATAGTTATTTTCTCACGTAGTCCTTATTTATACTGAGGTTCAGATTCTCCCATCTGACTCTGTGAATCCTCCCTATGGCTTTCCTGACCTTTGAGCCTGGGATTCCTCTATTTCACATAAAGCCAGCGCCATACATAAAGAGGACTCCCTTCATGGGAGTTAAGAGCAAGAGAAGGAAATCCTGCAAGGAAAACTTTAACTTTATATGACTCACTCAAACTCTCCGCCTCTTCCTTTGACCCTCTCTACTCCCAAAACACCAGGCATATTTCTCCTCGCCTTGAAAGGCCATGATAAGTCAGATTCTGGGCCACATAAATCTAGAGAAACCTTACAGACTCTGTGTGGTTGGACATTCTGTTCTTTGCCCCATCTTTGGCCTCACAAGTGTTGAGAAAGCTGAACTGTGTCAAAGCTCTAGGTATTTTTTACTTTAGCTTTCCAGGGGCCTCCAGAAAATGGAACTAAAACAAACACAATGGGGATCCCTACTCAAACCATCTCAATTGAATCATTTTTTGTACACGTGAGGGACATGTCAAGCTTTGCTTCTGTCAGGCTAATAAGAGTTTGTTGGCCAGAGGTCTGGGAAAGCTTCACAGACTTTGGGAAAATATTTCTTGTGACAGTTGTGAGGAATTCCAATTTTCATTTAGCTGTGAATTGTCCAACATCTTCCAAAACCCTTTTTTTTTTTTGCACGTATCCTGAATTGTTTTGCTGTCATGCATCAGCTCAATATTTTAGATTTTGAACCGTCAAATTTAAGTTTTGCACATTTTATACACTTTCCTGATTTTATGGTACAGTTTTTGCTTTATAAAACCATTTTCTGATATTTAAAAGCAGAGCTTTAGCACTATGAAATGAACCTGCTTTATGCAGAACACTGTGGTCGCATGCTTTTTTCAGAGTCTTGGAGATGACACAAGGTAGAGTGTGTAAATTTGTTTACTGATTTTGTTATTTCATACATTTGTTATCTTTTGGAAATTGCTTTTTGTGTAATATACTTTGTGTACTACGGTACTACTTTAACTTTGTAGTGACATTTAAACTAATGAAAATCATTTGCAAAAGAATGAATGTTCTGCTCTCATGTTTAACTTAAAGCTTAAGCTGATAGAGCTAAAGGCATTCAATAACCGATTTCCATCTTTTACTTTTATGCTGGTTGTTGTCATAATAAATTACCATTTTTGACATGAAGAACATTTTCTATGCTTACTTCTATGTTCATGTACTTCCTATTATTTCATGAATAATTGAAGAAATATGTTATATTCATGAGAAAAGTTGATTAGGTCTGTGACCACACCCAGGTTTTTGCATGAGTACTTCTACTAGATTCGCCTATCTGGTGGATGGCTTTTCTTTAGCACTGTAAATGTTAAGTATTTGTTCAGGGTTTGAAGGCCTGGCAAGCGCTCACATTATTTTCCTTTAAGAAATAGCAGCCACTGCTGACGTTCTATTAACCTGCATTGCTGCAAATGTTGGCCTTTTTCCCCCACACAAACATCAATTCAGCATGAACATTTGGCCAAGTAGTTGGTGTGTAATAAATCTTCCCTCTTGTGGTAGCAATACTTTTAAAGAGCTATTGTTTTATAGAACCTGTTTTGCCAGCCAGTAATGAAATTAATTTCTCCATGAGACACAGTAGTTTATTGGTTTTTCCCACTTGTTTGGGTACAGAGGTTCAGTCTGCAGGGGTCAGATCCAATAAACATGGAGGAGTCTGTGCCAAGCAGAGATGTGTTTGCTAAAGCCCCCCCAATGTTTTTCTCCGCAGCAGAGGCTCAGGTCCATTCATAAGCAGCTTTCTCTATAACTCGACTGTCCAGCCGTTCCTAGCCTGCAGCTCTGCTGTGTTTGTGGAGCCATGACATTGTGGGTTATGCAGAAGCATATCTCTGCAGCCCCGCTGATCGGAGCAAGTCCTTTATTTGCTTTGGGACACACACTAGACTTGTCAAACATACTCATATTTCTGTTTATTTTTCTAGTGTTTGACCGTGCTTCGGTGTCTACGTGAGCTACGCTGTGAGCAGCAAGATGTCGCTGTACAAAATGTTCATTGAAGAATACAGTGATTTATCATTAATTAAATCATGAAAAGAAAATGTTGATAGATATAAGATAAAAAAAAACAAAACATTTTTATATGACCATTTTGCCTCCATCTTATAATGAAAAAGCTTCCTTTTTTTACAAATAAAAGTTGGAAGCTTTTGTTTGCAAGCTTCCATCTTACAAATAAAATCTACAAATTGTAAGAGGTGACTGCATATATAACACAGACAGTTAGGGGGTCTCTTATCTAACATTATGTTGCTACTTCCTTTGCCATTGAAACTGCTGTGTGTGATAAAGCGTTGCCATATCTAGTCAGGAACCATTAAGGTACACCTAGGCCTCTCAGCAAACAAATGGAACCATCTCTATGACGTCCGCTTTGCTGTGCCTCAAAGGTTCAAATCTGCTTATCCGTTTAGTTGTTGCATAGTTGAAAACATTTATGTGTTCATTTTGAATTCCACTTGCTTGATTGCCCTGAACTGGAACCATTATTCCAATTTTGTTCTCCATTGCTCTTTGAACTTTTACATGAAGCCTCTGATATCAGTTAGTCTCATCACTGGTGTCTAAAATCTCCAGCCAAAGTTCCAGTTATGACGCACAAAGTGCATGGATCAAGCATATGTCTGTCTTATTCTAACAAAATCAGTTGGCCTCTCCTTCAGGTGTTTTATCATGTCCGTTGACGTTTTAATGTCAGTGAGTGCTTTGATAAACGAACTTTGCAATTTAATCAGTTCTTTACAAAACTCGGATGTCCTCAAGTTAGGTTTTTTTTGTTCATTCTTAAAGCTTTACATATCTAGTTTACTCACTTGTATGTTGCTTCTTTTGGGCTTAATGTTTCTCAAGGAAACTAAATGAATGCCAACAAACTGTAAAACTGAACTGTCTAGCAGATTTTTAATCAATGTAATAATTTGGCTAACAGTGACAGTTAACAGTCATTCAAGTAGGTTAATCCCATTGTGTTTGAGTCTGAGAGGAATGCTGCATCCCCATTATACTGGAGCGTGGGACTCTGTTGTCTGGTCCAGGGAGGCTAGGATGACCCTCAGGAATGCTATTGTTGTGTTCTCAATTCCCTTTTCCAAGCGAACCATGCTCTATCAGACTGATGGTCCTCTTTAGCAGAATGCGATATCCACAGGTACCAGGGGCAAGAGAGGGGAGAATCTCTGCATAAAAAGGCCCTTATAAAAGGCTGTTCACTCTGCGCCGCCTGTGCTGTCCTGTGTTGGAACGGCAGGAATGTGGCAGGCAGACCGGCTGGCCCTCAGTGCCTTCAGCCCCTAATGAATTTTAAAAGGCCTTTTTCATTCAAAGTAGGGTGCTGACTAACAACGTGTCGCCTGGCCAAACACTCAGAGGGGAAGAAGGGGAGTGAAGAGAAAAAGTAAAGGATGGCTGGAGGGAGTAGGAGGATTGGCAAAGTGAGTTAGCACCTAGACAGACTTTGGTATTGGATGTCCTTAACAGTAAGTAAGAGATAATGGCCACTCTGCATGAGAAGACACTCTGGAAGCATTCTTGACCTCGCCACCAGGGTCCAGAGAGAATAGAGGGAATGCAGGACAAAAAACAAAGCGAAGAAGGTGAGATGAAGGTAAATAGGTTAGACATACTCTACTGAAAGACATCTGGTGTTGTACAGACGTTTCTGGGTCAAAATGTCTTTATTTTGTTTTGAATAAAAAGCTATCCTCAAATGTTAAATAATAAATTAACTATTATAAATATTTTTTTTTGGAATGCTAGATTTAATTTCACTAGCCACAAACTGAACTCAAGAAATCACATAAACAGAACCTTTCTTACAACAGTTAGGCTAAATGACCAAAAACAGATGCAAAACAACAATGTGGATATTGATCACCCTGGAAAGGGTTACAAAATCACATGTAAGACTTTGTACTCAAACAAATCATTCTGAATACATTTATCCACAAACAAACAGTGTTCAAACATTGAATATTGGTCACCCTGCTGCATTTAAAGAATTATGCAACCATCCATGTAGGAGGTCACAAAAGAACCCAAAAATACAGTAAGTCACTGCAGACTTTTGGAAAGTATTTGGAAAACTGACTAGACACAAAAAACAATATACATTTTTACTCTGGGGTCTTTTGGACCCCATGAAATTTTTAATCTGCGCATGGTCCAGCAGCATTGCACTGACCCTGCTCTGATGAGTTTTTTGTTGTTGTTTTTTTTTTCGTTTCGGGAACTGACGGTCTGATGGGACAACCCTGCTTCCCTGTGATACTACTGTGACATCTGCCGCACTCCTCCTGAGCATTGTGCTAAGACTCCAAGAGGGTTAAACAAAGTTTAGATGTAAATAATATTGAGAAATTCCATATTGGATGCCCTTTACATCATTTTTTCCAATAAATACTTCAAAACATGGACAGATGTACTTTTAATCTTTTTAGGATTCTCTATGATTTAAGTGTTACTGGTTGAAACAAGATAAGAAAAGGACATGTGCTGATTTTTAGCAATTAAGACATGATGAAAAAAGACAAGCCAAAGAAATGACTGAAGGGAAAAATTCTTTTGCACAACACTGTAGATCCTCACTATTTTTTGCACTTGTGAATTTTTGCCAAGCATGTGGGGCTCAGAAGTCAGTGGAGAAATGCATAAATTTTAAGCCTAATGTACTTTAATTGGCAGTGTGTCTGTGGGGAATGTTTTAAACCATTCTTTTAGAGACCTTTGACAAAACCCATCAATCTTTTTTTTTTCTTCAAACCAAAATGAGAATAGAGTTACATTTGAAAAAAGAATTTGCTTTCAGCATGAGCACACCTGCTGGTGTCTTCTGACAGGAGCTTGGCTTTGACTTTAACACTGCATGTATGGCAGAGATGTGAGTTTAGGTTATACTTGTACATGCTGTAATAGTATGCTTAAAATAATATCATATATTTATGATATTATTTTAAGCATACTAATTTATTGGGATATACATATTTTAAATTACATGTTAGCAATGTTGTATATGCAGTGAAATTTGCACATAAAACATTGGGTTTTTTGTGTGTTTTATGGTAGCATCTTGAAAATAATTATGCTCAATTATGTCAATACAAAATATAATTGGTCCTAGATTTTACAGGTGTGAAAGTTGGGAATGAGTTTATTTTAGTCTTGTCTGCATCTCATATCTCAGTCTTGCCTCAGTTATTCAGTTGTGTGTATAATAAATATGTGTTGACTGCAGCCCCAAAACACCATAAACAACATGAGGCATGTGCTATATTGTCATATTGCCACCAACCGTACTGCCTGTACAGACCTTATGTCTGAACAGGTGAATCCATCTTGGATGCTTCTTACATCTTTTTTTTTCCAATGAATACATCAGACATGATTTAATCCTTTTAACCCTTTAGGTTTCTCATGATTTTAACTGCCATTGCACGTATCTTGATTAAAACGAGATGAGTGTTGCATCTGGGATTTTCAGCAATGTTAGAAATATTTGGATGTGTTTAAAGCAAATTTCACCAATTCTTACCAAGCAGCTACTGGTCTTATAGGAAGTACAATCTTATAATCCAATAAAACTAAAATTTATATTCTCAATCTGAGAACTAACAAAATGCTATAAATTCTACTCTGGAAATAAAAATTTATCTACTTTAAAGGTAGTTACATATTGGTTTTTAGGAGGCAACCTGTTCTAACTGGGGACATACAATGTATCAGAATCATTGTATTAATATTGGTCAAATAGGTAAAAATGTGGCAGTTTTAATAACCAATTTTTATTTACATGTTATTGCTGTTTGCTTAGGAAATTTCCAAAATGAGTCGAGTATTGTGGGAATATGGATGGATGGATAGATGGATGCACAGTTTACATTTTACATGACATCTTAAGGACTTTTGCATGTAACTTGTTTTTTCAAATAAGTCTGTATTTAATTAAAGCTAGAAGTGGATGAAACCGTTTGTCTCGTTCATTCTTACTTGCCATTTAAATTTGAACATGAAGTTTATTTGCAAATGTGTCAGCACATTTAGGAGATACCATACAGTTGAGTGGTGAGGCAGCGTAATCACACTTTGGGTCACATTATCTCCAGTGATGTCACAGGAAATACTTGAGTGTTGAAAGAAGGGAGTCTCATTTATTTGACAAAATTGCAAAGAAGAATTTTTCAACAAGACCCATGAGATAAGAAAAATTATTCAAAAAATATCCATCCCACTGAAGTAGACCGAGTTTCTTTTACTGCATGTGTGACCTTGGTGGAGGAGAGACTTGCTCAAATATTTTTCCTAAAGAAATGTTTTGATGAACTCATTTAGATGAAGTTGATAATGTTCGTTGAATCACTGATTGCCCAGGAAAAATGTGCAACAGCCATTGATTATTCCACTGAAATGACACCCAGAGACAAAACCGTGCTAGTTGAATGAAAAACAAGCATCTTACCCACCTGGCTTCCTCTTCATTATCTGACTCAACTATGTGTTTTTCATTTGGCAGAAAACAATTGCTTGATTCCTACTAAATAAAACCCAAGGTGTTTGGCAGTTCAGAAATAGAAATGACAAACAGCTAGATTTGTTTCTACCTGTAGTTATTATGCTGCATGCTGTGACTTTTGGAACATTTAAGAAACGGTCAAAGGATTTGTGAGCACAGTTCAAAGCATAGAAGCATGCTGTGTTCTTTATGAGTAAGTGGAGCAATAATGAATGATATATGTTAGTTACACCTCAGTACACCTCAACAACACTGTTGATCACGTGTGGTCCCTACAAACCATACTTTTTCTTCTCCTGAGATGGTCCTCATGCTTAGACACAGCTGGGTGGAGACTGTGCCTCCTTTGACAACTGAAAGAAGTGCAGCTAGTGTACATCTTCTACGCTGCTACTATTCGGTCATTAGGAATGACCTTCAGGTTGCAAGTTTAGGGTCAAGAAAAAGGCAGCTAATATCTCTACAGACCCCACACATCCTGGACACAAACTGTTTAGACTTTTACCTTCAGGTTGGGACTATTTGCAAAAACCAGCTGCTACAGAGAGATTCTTGTGTCTCTGATGAACACTAACCGGAGTTCCCACCTATTCCACTGGGAGTCCGCAACATACATTGTTTTATTTTCCTTTTTACCACCCACCAAATTGATATACTTGTTTGAAAACAACATGTACACTGAGAGCAAAGTAAACAAAAGCCAAATTTCTTGTTTCTAGGCCAAAAAAGCTGATTGTGATTGTGATTCTGGTATTTTTTGCACAAGGCTCTGCCTGTGCTGTGCATAGGAAATTAAATCTGTGGATTCAAAGGGGAAAGAATGATCTCTGACCCCCGCTGCATTATCTGGGAGCACAAGAAGTGTACCTGGATGACCTCATGGTTCAGTGTTTTGCGGCTGAGGAGAAGCAGAAGCAATGTTACCCAAAATCACTCTGAGCAATGGGCTGAGGTCATAGTGAGATAGGGCTTGTGGAAACACTGATGCTCACGGTAACATGGAAAGGACTCCCAGAGGAACCCCAAAAAGCAGGACAGTAAAATATCTCATGGCGGTCCGACAGGAGAGCAGACTTATTGGCAGCTTTTTGTGTTTAGTAGAGATGATATGGAGACAGAATGTGGATTTCCTCTAATCTTACTTCAGGTGATTCAAAATAAAATACATCTTATTGTTAAGCCAGTGGTATGCCTGAACTTTCTCCTTGTAAATTTATGAAATGCAGGTGGTTCTGAAACAGGAGGAGAGGAAGAGGCAAGAGCTTGCAATGATCTTTTAGCATACCTATTTTCCCTGGTCACTGCCTTGTAAAACTTTTAACGTGCTTCCTACTAAATGACATCATGACCCGACTCATTTAAATGATGTAATGGCAACCTGCAGAATAGAAAGTGTTTAGTTACCAATCTCAGCAACTATCCTTTCTTACATAATATGTTGAACAGTTGAACCTGTACAAGTTTTTAATCATGTCTTATCATCGCGTTGCTCTGTATAAAAAATGGCTTTAGGTAGTGATTTCCCAATTTGGAAATATTGTCCTCAGTCTGAGTCATCAGAATAGGATTTCATTGAAATTTGTCTTGATTTGTAAAGTCAGAAATTCAGCAACTTTAAAGGGCAGTGAAAAAAGATAAAACATGACATCAGTGAAACGTGATCTACATTAGTAGTGGGACTGGGTCCCACTTGCCTGACTCACCGGTGATGTGTTAAAGCAGGGCAGCAGTTATATACAGTAGTGCTCCAATACGTTTAGTTCAGCTACAATGTTCTGACAACACACTAAGTCCAAATATCCAAATCAGTCTGTCCTTCACTGTGGACATCATTGTAAATGGTGGAAAAAACTTAAGCTTTAGCTTAGGATATGTTAAATAAAAAAAATAAAAAATCTGATCTTTAGCACAGTTGCCATATGCACATATGCTAACTGTGCAAGCAAGCAAAATACATGTTTAATAACTGTCAACAGAAGGGATCAGTGGGTGTGTGGCTATCATAAAATAACAAATAACTTCCATACTAATCATTTGAAAGTGGCTTGATCATAAGACCGTGATCTGATACTTGGGTGTGGATCAGGGTAGTTCTACCTGGAAGAGCTCAGTTTCATTTTATTAACAATGTATTCATTTTCTTTAAATCTTTGTTTTGTTTCAGACTGAAGTGATGAAAGAGGCTCTAAAGGATCTAAATTTGAACATAGTGGAAATGACGGATGAGAATGCAACTCTGGATGGAGGAGACGTTCTGTTTACAGGTAGGTTTTAATTGCAATCTGACTACTCATGGATTTTCCTCTGAGGCTTTTCTTCTGTGCTTAACTTTGTCTAATTATGGTTGACTCATAAGTCATCAAGGTATGTTGTAATCTAATTACTGTAAATATAAACTTGATCCAATAAAAGCATGTCCTATCCCTTTGATTTAGGGAAGATTATGGTGAAAAAAAAAGGTCTTTGAAAATGTTTTAAAAGTGACTTGCTCAGCTGTTATTGCTTGAAACATTTTAGGACAGTATGATGAATAAATACTTTCCTGTAGGATACACCATTTGACTTACGCAGATCACGTACGTGCACTTTACTGTTAGTTAACATTCTGGTGCTTCATTATTTTTAGAACAAGATACACTAAATTAAGAAGAGGACATTTGGATTTTATTCATGTTCACTTTAGTACACAATAGCTCAGATGACCATTGCTTTTCATGTTGTAAGCAAATATAGTTCACTTTATTTAAAATGCATGCCTTTAGTTACGTATTTCAGCAAGACACCTGCAGAGAAAATATACATCACTTTGATCTCAAGGTAAGAAAGTAAAAGTATAAGTGGCAAGTAAACGGGAAATTGCAGAGATGGATGAAATAAAAGAGCTCCTATATTCCATATGTGAGCAGACGAGTCAGTGCCTTTGAGCATGTCTCTGTGTTTTTGGATTCTCTAGCAAAACATTCCTATGTGTGACCTCCATGACCTTATGCCCCTGTACACACACCGGAGTTTCATCTGTAGTAAAACTGTTGTGTACCATCCTGCTGATCACCACAACTCACCACAGCTGTTAAATGTGTTAGGCAGCAGCCAACAAAACCGATGAACACACTCAAATCAGTAACATGGTGGTCTACTTTACACTCAGAACATTGTGTTACACTCCGTGGCAATGTAAAATGTGGGTCAGTGGCGTCTTCACTGCATGAGCCAGATGGAAAAAGTACAGTACACTTAATTGAGTTTCTAGACATTGGCTCTGTGGTGTCTTTCTTTTCAGCTGAAATCGGTTTCACATGGTAGGGTAAGAAACATTTCCTGCTGGCAGGGCCCAGACTAATGGCTCCTATTGTAAAGGCTCAGCAACAACATAAGGAACCCGTCCCTGAGCTCAGTGTGCGGCTGCATTCTTGCCGAGAGATTCAAGGATTTTTTTAATATATATTTCCCACTATGTCTCCACCGTTCATACTGAATGTAGTGAAAATCAAAGTGATAAAACTGCCTGATTTGTTGACTATTTCTACTGACTTTGCAAAATTCTAATTTTGAGATGTTTTTTTTATCCAGGGCGAGAATTCTTTGTTGGTCTTTCTAAACGGACAAATCAGAGAGGAGCGGAGATCCTAGCTGATGCATTTAAGGTGAGTTTATGTTATTTATCCATTAAAACATTTAGCATACCTTCTTATTCATTAATGGGGCACAAAGCCAACATGAGTTGAGACACAACCATGTACACACACACATCTTGGGGCAACTTAAAGTCATCATTTACCATTAAGTGCATGTACTTTACACTGTGGGAGGAAACTGAAGCACCAGGAGAAAACATACATGTATCTGAACCAACTTCATTGTTGGCCCCTTAGGAACCAGATGTATTTAAATGAACTGAATAATGTAAGTGAGGAGCTGCATTACATTACATCCCTGGCTCGCTTGTAAATTGATGTTTTAAAGTCCTGAAGGGAAAAGTGAAATTTGAAACCTTTAACTTGATTGGTTAGTGAGTCTAAAAAAGCCTGTTTTCAGTCAGGTAGCATTGTGCAAAGTCTAACATATATATGTTTTTTTTTTTGCTGTTGTTGCTGCTTAGCATCATTGAAGCTGATGTTACTGATTGACACATCTGTAAAGAGTCCCTGTGGTAATTATCTTTTAATGCTTTGGATGAAGCTTCAGCAGGCTTCAAAGCATTTTTAATCAACATTTGATGCAAACTTTTGCCAGTTATGTCTACAGTGATTAATATAGCAGACAGTAAAAAAGATTTAAAAAGTTGATGTGACGGAGTAAACTTTGCATCAATTACCTTATGAACAATTTCCTTTTATGTCATTATTATAAATCATCTTGTTTACTCTTGGCAGATGTGTTGCTAAATTGTTTATGTGTGCCACTTAAGCAGATGCTTCTCACTAGGCGCTGATGACTCATATCTGTAACTTGAACCTATAATTTGGGTTCAAATAATCCCTTCATAAGCAAATGCAACCTGTGTCAAAGTTATGCTTTTGATTATCACAGCTCTTTATGTGATTTGCAATATCGCATGCAATATCACGATTGCATGTGATATTGCAAAACACATGCGATCATGCTTATGCTGGCACGATTGCATGTGTAGGCAGGGATAGGCTGGTACTTATTTTCAGTAATCATTGAGTGAGAGGTAAGGTTCACTCTGGACAAATGTACCCACCAGCAGTGGGTACATTTGACTGACTGCTGTGGGAAGCCAGAGTAGCCTGAGAGAACCCATGCAGGTACAAGGAGAACTCCATACAGAAAGACCCCAGGCTGGAATTTGAACCTGTAGCTTCTTGCTGCAAGGCAACAAGGGCTGTTTATATGGGGCTTCATCACTGTGAAGCCCCATATAAACAGCCCATGTTTCTAAGTATTTAAGGTAATAATTATCTAACCTCTTGGAGTTATCTGCACAACTTAATGATAGAGTGGATCAACAAATAAAACAAACATTTATTCTCTTTTTCAATGCATGGCATACTGGAGCATCTTAGTAACTTCAAGACATCTGAAACATGTTATTGCACAGAAAGTTGGGCCATTCTCTGAGTTGTAGAGTCTGATTTGATGGGTCAAACATCAGTTTGAGGTAAGTAAAGGAGCAACACCTATTGGCATGATTTTTCCTATTTTGTAGAAGTTTGGTCTCAGTCTTTTCAATGAATAATTTCAGTTAATTTTTGTTTGGCTTGATCATTATACCATGCTCACCAAAACCTGCATCTAGCAGTTATGAAAATACGGCAAGTATTTCTGCAACAGCAAGATTTATTTCAAACAGGATTAAAGGCATGCCGCCTGACTGATCTAACCCATCTCCTTTGCTGCCGGTATAAATTAGAGACACTTTCCGCTGCAATCTTTTGTTCATCACATTTGGCCTCTCTCCGAGAAGGTGTAGCAAAGCCGAGAAGCACGCTGACAGGCAGATTCAGCGCTGGGTCATAATGTCAAGAGTTCAGCACATTACGGTAACTTGAACTGCCTTATTCTCCTCTTGTCCCATCTGTGTCTGATTTGAGAACCTCATTACGGATTCCTCTGTGTTTTCTGTTATCTTTGATAAGATGGGACTAAATGATGCGTTTCTGGCAAATAACAAAAGGAAAAATTACTTAGCCATCAATTATTGTTTTTTCCACTTTTTATCTGATTGCTCCATCCAATCAATGTTGGTTTTTCCTTTAATTATCAAATGAAGGATCATTCTGTTTCCAGGTTTGTTTAGTGCTACACAACTGCATGCAGATGTGAGGGCTCTTTGCTTTAGGGTTCTTACAGATGTTGGGATAATGGTGTTGCTGATGGAATCAATTTGTTTGGGAAGTAGTGCAGAGGTTAAATTATATTTTCTTCTATTTCCGTGTTGTAAAAGTGCTGATTTCTTATTTGGGGTATCTAAAAAGGAACCGTCTGACTTTCTTCTAAGTAGTAAATAGAGTCTTTTAGTTCAAAGTATGAAAGTATCTGAGTCCAGATGAAAAATAACTGTTTCTGCTTCTTTATCACATTTATCTTGATAAGAGAAGAAGAATGCCTTCCATTTCTAATTTCACACAGACACTTCCTGTTTGTGGATAAGGAATGGAGACAGAACATCCTGTAATTTCCTTTGGTTCCCAGTTGAACCTATAAACACACTCAAGAAAAATAGTTCAGGACTATATAATACATGGCTTTTTTGCCATGATGGAGTACAAAGTTTGTTTTTAGCGACAAATAGAAGCACAGTGCTTATTTGAACTAACAATTGTCCTAAAATTTGGTTACAAAGGAATTTACATGATGCCACAGAAAAATTTCACAATGGAGTCTAATAGGAAAACATAATGTTTGTAAGTTTGTGTAAATCTACTAATTCAAAGAACAAAAAATATTATATCTATGACTTCAGATATTTTCAAAAAATTTTGTCCAGCCAAATCCTGCATTCAGCAAAGGTTTAAAATATTCCAGAAGTGTACTTTCAACATTCAAAAGGAAATTTCCATCATGGTTTGTCAGGTTGTTGCTTCTAAAATAAAGTTGATGTTGGAAATATAATGTTTTCACAGGCTATGCAGTATATTTTATAAGCGCAGGTCACTTTATAGCTGGCGTCTGAGGCTATCCGTCCAAGATCAACGGCTGACGGCTTAAGATAAACATGAATCTGTAGGTCCTAAAATCATACCTCAGAAATAATTCTGTTATATACGGGATGTATTCAAAGTAGTTGATTTGAATACATGCTGTGAAAGATTTTGAGAGATTTTAATTCCAAAAAAGTTTATATTCAACATTATCTTGTAAAAACTTCTTAGAAGCGTTGTGCTGATTCAGGTTTCTGTTCAGATTTAGCATTTCCTCTCTTTTCACAATATTGAATTCAGCATTACGTTCATCCACAAGTCTAAGTTAGGGAATTATTTGTGTTACTGCTGTTTGGTTAAACATGTTCTTCTGCCAGTTTTGTATCCACTGATTAAAGATATGAAAAAAAAAAAAAAGAACTACAGTGGCATAATTTTAGACAGAAAATAAAATATCTAAATCCAAATTTAAGTGCATGTGCTCAATGTGGAATCATAAGAAATAGTTGTTTATACTGTAATCACAGATTCCACTGCTGGCACCCTTTATAATTATAAAACAAATGTAAACAGTACTATTCATTGTAATTAATGTGGTCCATTCCCACCTGTTCTGATGTTTTTTTTCACAAAAAAAGACAGTTTACCGCCTTCATTCTTTACTTACAGACTTGAGTAGTTTTTACCTTCAAACACGCTAGACAGATGGAAATAAACTGTTTTCAGTTTCCGGTGTGAAAATACAATTTTATGTAACTTTTGTTTTTGTAACAATAGTAATAACAGCATTTGGCAAGCAGACTTCCTGCAGCCAGAGAAAGTGGCGTGAATCAGGTTCTTACAAGTCCTGTGTAATCTTCCCGTGAGCATGAGGCTCAGTGACATCACCTCTCAGACACTTCTGCTGTTTCCACCCCTAAATGGTGTTAATTTATTTTAAATGTGCCCTCTCAAGAGCCTTAAACACTGTTATTATTTTTATTATTATAGAGGAATCAGATGTCTTCACCTTGATTTCTTTCAAGGCTTTAATTTTTAAACACCATTACAATAATTATTTTTTTGTAAAATGCCTTTGTCAAATGTTCTCAACCCTATACAGCCAAGGTTATTTTACCAGGATTACATTTTTGGTGAAAATGTTAGTGAGCAGGTGGAAAGGCACACTTCTGAAAAGTATTTACACATCACTGGTCCTATGTTTGACCCTGGAATGTGCAGAGATTACTGAAATCATTTCCATCCTGTATGCATCCTGTGCTCTTGGGACTTATTTTATTTAGCTCCTATAATTGGATTGTGTTTCACAGGACTATGCTGTTTCCACTGTGCCTGTGCTGGAGGGGCTGCACCTGAAGAGCTTCTGCAGCATGGGAGGACCAGGGCTTATCATCATCGGCTCCAGTGAACCAGCTCAGAAGGCTCTTAAAGTAGGCAGCTGCTTATTCTACAACGCTGGTCTTGACACAAGTTGACAGATTGAACTTCTTTATAACTGTACACCTTGATGGCACCCTCTTACTGAAATCATATAAAAAAGCATTGTCCCTCTGCATTAATTCATATCCTCTGCTAATTTGCAGGGAATGCCTCTGGTATTTGCTCTCCAGCTTTAATTACAAAGGTTTTGTCCTCCTATTACACAGCTTGAGCTCAGTACCGCATGAAAGGCTTCTAAATGGAAATTCACAGGATGTTGGGCGTCCAGACAAGAGACAGCTTACAGCCTGACAGAGACAGATTGGTGGGTTACACCAAGAGAGTACTAAATCTCAGCACATCCCGGCTCAAGAACTATCCCAAAAATTCACCATCTGCAAGTCAGTTGTTTGTTCATGCTACACTGAAGTGAAGCTCACACTCACACACTCGCATACACACGTTTATTCTCTAATTCTATAAGTCCAAAAACATACACACTAGATCATACAGTACACTCCTGGCGTGACAGCTCATCTCCACCGTTGCTTTCAGAGTCAGAACTCCCCCTACAGGTCGAGCACATCATTTTTATTGTGTAAAATACTCATTTGGTGTATCTCTGCCAAAGTGTACACAAGAATAGAAGAATTTGTGAATAAGTACATAAGCTAATTACATTTATTTTCCAGCTCCAACTCATTAAGACTCCTGGCTGTTTGATCACCCGCAGTAATTAGCTGCTGGAATGAGGAGTGGCCTTTAGCGATACTTAATAAAAGGGTTCGCTTACTAATTATGGCTTACGTCACCCTCTCTTGCAGCAATTAGTTTCTCTTTTAAAGGACTTTTAGCACACCAGCATCTGCAGTTAGATGATATTATGTCTGTGAGGAGAGGGCGCTCTTATGAATGCAGCTTTAATGAATTCGGACTGCTTGTTTTGGATATTGATGCTGGTCTCATGACAGTATAGGTCTTCCTCTGCATACTAATGAAACAAACCTGAAGCTCAATGGATTCAGTTTTTTCTATAGAGAAAGGAAATGTTAAATGGAAATTTTATGGAAAGTTCCAGTTAAACCTTTTCACATTTTGTGCCTTTTTAAACACAAACTATAGTGACTTTTTACTGGAATTTTGTGTCACAGATCTACTCAAAGTGTTGCATGTGAAGTGTAAGAGTTGTTTCTAAAATGGTTTCTTCTTTCCAAACTCATTCGGATTTGATGGACAACATTTTGCATTGCAATTTTTAGAACTTGCTCAGTGGTTCCCAAAGTGTGGTGCGTGCCCCCTGGGGGCAGGGGGTATGCCTGGTTGAACAATGTGTGTCCCCAGTTGATTTTTTTTTTTTCTTTTTTGGGGGGATTTTATTGTAATACATAGGGGGGCCCAGAAAATCTTTGGGAACCACTGCTCTAAATTAGTAGTTAGATTTAGGTCTGGACTTTGACTGAGCTGTCCTGTTGTCCTGCCAGGAAATGTGGGTCAACTGTAGTCTCACGTTTTTTCAGCCTCTATCCAGCTGTCTTCTGTGTTTAAACTGTATTTGGCTCCATCCATTTCCCATCAATGCTGACAGCTTCTGTGTCTTGTCGGTTCATTTTTGTGTGATGGGTTGAACATCACATTGTGTTATAGGCAGGTTTACAGTCTAACCCTGCTTTGAATATTCCCACATGTTTTCTTCCTCTGTCTGCACAATGCTGTTTGTTCACTTTATAGGTTCCTCCCCCCCTTGTTTTTTGCTTTTCTTCCACAAAAGATTAAGAAAATAAAAATTTACCTCTTAGAATTTTTGATAAATATCTAGTTTAGGATTTTTTAAAATCATTTTTAAAGAACCACCACTTAGAATTTTGTTTAACTAAAAAACATGTAAAACATTTACAAACGGAGGTTGGATACATTTTATTATTTATTTGTGGAAAATTATGTAATGTTTCCAGTTTCATGAAAAGAAAAATAGGCAGCAATATACTACTTGTACTTTTAGTTTCATTCTGTTGTGGAAATTCTGTGCAGTTATTTTATAAAAAACACAAAAACCTATAAAGCCTGCATTTTTTATATTTATCTTTAAAAACATTAGTTGCCTCTTTATAATTTTTAGCCAAAACTATTAAGAACCAGTGAGTTATGTCCAAAAAGCCTCTTAAGCCACAGGTGGCAGATCCCTGGTCTAGTGTATAAAATCCCTGAAATTTGTGCCTGAAATGTGATAAAGTTTTTTTATTTATTTTTTTATTTCCTTTATTTAACCAGGTAAACCCCGTTGAGATCTGGATCTCATTTTCAAGAGGGACTTGGGGACATGAATACTTCTGATAAAACACTGTTGTTTTCTGATGCTTAAATAAGCCGATGGCTTTGCTTTTGCCTATGCAACAGGACTCAGAACTGCGAATCTGTGTTTAGCTCTCATAGGAATGGGAGTACACACTGATTGGACTGATTTCGTCATCTATCTGCGGCAGTCAATTCCCAGCTTCACCCAGAAAGTCATCATCCTAAAATACAGCCCCTGTCACAGGCCTCAGCTCCCACTCCCTGTAATCACACACACACACTAACCACGCCCTGCAGCAGTCTGCCAGCAGGTTTGACATCATCAGTCACCACTTCACATGGCCCTGCTTGATTTATGAGGTCATCCCTTCCCACTGGTCAGCATCTGATCTCCGCCTCAAGGATGCTAACATCCTTCAGTTTTCATAGATGATGAGTTGACCACACACTAAAGGTCAGATTGAGCCAAACTGAGTAATTTTTCCATATTTTGTCAACATGACTAGAGGTTTTTTGTTCCCCTCTGTATTTTCTGGAAACAATGTACCGGTATATATTTTTAAGTTTTAATCTGTAAAAGTAGGTACTTTAGTGTACACAGACTAGCAAAATCCTCTTGCTTTTATATTGGTGAAACATTATAACTACTGTTTCACCACAGCTCCATGTAACTGTAGTATTTACCAGAAGGACAGTAACTAACTGTGTTCTTCAGCAAGAAAAGCCTGACATTTTTCCTCAGGATTTTGTTGGAGCCGTAAGCAGAATTTACTTCATATGTTGCTGTTGCTTAGTGAAAAGGAGAGTTGTAAAACTTTTAAAGGCACCATGGGAAGTATTATAAATATTCATACCAGGGTTTAAAATGCAGATTATGCTGATTATCACAGTGGAGGGCATCAGATCCAGTAAATTGTGAGACTCCTTGTTATCTGCTTGCCAGTTCTTTACCCAGAAGGGATTTAATTACTTTCCTGTAAATATTTAGATTTACCACCTTTGAATGGGCACTTTATGCTGCCCCAGTAACCACTCTCTGTATTAGCTGGATCTAAGCCAGTGTCCAGGCAAGAGTCAATGTTTATTTGCATGAGACTTAGACTTGAATTTGTAGCTAGGATGACTATATTGGACTTCAGGCCCAAAGTTTTATTTCAGAATTTTTGCCTGGAATTCAGTCAACTTCTAAATTATTTGAGTGTAAAATTAACTCTGATTAATAAGGTTATGCTATTTGGAAAATAACGTGATGATTTTATTCGCCCTTTATAAGAGGAAGCACACCCACTCATGACCTGAGTGTTTACCTGGTCTGGTTGCACATATAGAGATATTTTCACACACACACAGCCTATACTTAGCAATTTGGAAATTATTTTAGCATCATCAGTTCATTACAGGGTCATAAGTTGCCAGCTTTCAATTCTGTTATATGCATGGAATTATTAGTTGCCTTACCTTTTGCTAGTCCGTTTCATAAATATTAGATTCCTTATTATTAGTTTTTAGCATTTTTGCCCCAAAAATCTTCACTTTAATAAAACATTTCTTAAAATTTAACTAAACCCCATGAGTAAGCCTAACCCCATCCCCAGATTTTTATTATTTTAATGCCACAAAAGTGGGTGGAGCCAATAGACTCTGAGGGACACTGTCAAGTGTGGGGATGAGTGGAGGGGGTTGAGCAGGACTGCTGCCAATCTAGCAACTTTGTTGACATATTTAACAACTATTCAGACCCCTTTAAGGAAGTTTTGTTTTCTCTTTTTTTCAAAAAGGCAACTTTTTTGTGTTATTGAAGACATACAAAGCACCAAACACTACCTGCCCCCACTGTGTGAGAAGTGAGTACTGCTGTCAGTTCTTCCTGCTTCCTAAGCACTGCAGTGAGTCTCACACAGCAAGCCGCCTGCAGTCAGAGCAGAGGAGACCCATTGCAAATTAAATCTCACATGTGAAAACATAACTGAAAAACTCTATCAGTGCACACCACAATCGCTTTTCCAACTCCATCTCAGGATTGTGACATAGACATGAACCAAGCTGTGCCATTGTAAGAAATAAGAAAATTCAACTGCAGTAACTACTTTTCAGCCCAATAAGACAGCACTAGAATGGTTTTAGACCAAGTATTTGAAAATTAAAGAAATTTGCACAAAATTTACAATTTGCACAAAAGCATAAAGATGGCACCCTTATGGACCAATTTCCACAGCTTTTCGAAAAAAAAAAAATATTTGGAGTTTAGTTCTTTTAGAGTAGTGACAATTTGTCTTAAGCCTTTTCTTTAAAAGTGGTATTTATTACACTCTAGTGACATTGTTTTTTTTCTTAATATTATTGATACGACTGATCCACTTCCTGTGATCTGTCCAGGTTCTCCCATGAAAATGATAATAATAATAATTAGAATAATAATTATAATTATATATATATAGATATATGCTGTGTGTGTGTGTGTGTGTGTGTGCGTGCATACGTGGTGGTGTGCATGCATGTGTCTGTATTTGTCTTCTTCAAATGTCACGTTTTGCATTGGTAGTATAAACCTGAACAGTAGAAAATTACATTAAAACTTGACCAAATGAAAACTTTGTTCTTGAAAATTTTCATCAGAAAAAAACATCTATCGCTCCTTTCAAAAACACTTGGCTGAGTTCAAAGACTTCCCAAAAATCACAGTCAAAATATGAGAAGGCAGGCTAGTGCATGATGCTAAAATGTCATGTGCTGCTATTCAAAATGCAAATCAGTAGCGAGTATGGCCCCCACATGTTTGTAGAGATCCAAATGTTTCTGTTGCACGTCACGTGCTTCCAAGGTGCACAGAGATGGACAAAGAAAATAAATATCTCTTGAAGAAAAGGGATATTCATCCACAGGTGTTCTGCTCATAAACCTGCTTTACTTCTAGTCATAACATCCTCAACACTCTGACTTTTACTCAGCAAAATGACCATCTTCTTTTCCTGGCCCCCACTTCTTAGCCTCTCATCCCACCTCAAACTCCTTCTGATTACATAAAAACATGACATCTGCTGAGAAGGAATGTCTGTCTGCTCCTGTGTTCTCCATTAAGCCCCCCCTCAGTCACCCACAGCGGTTTGGCGAGTCAAAGGATGCTGAGCTGCTTTTTGGATTGTGGGCTCGATTCTGAGTCAAGGAATCTGAGTGGAAGTCTGTTTCGTGTCTGTGTTTCTATCCACTGTGTGAACTCTCATATTTACATCAAAATGTATGTTTCCTGATCAGATTATGCAGCAAATGAGCGACCATCGCTATGACAAGCTGACGGTGCCAGATGACATTGCTGCCAACTGTGTCTACATGAATCTTCCCAACAAAGGACATGTGCTTCTTCACTGCACAGCGGAGGAGTTTCCAGAGAGTGTGAAGGTAATATTCATCTCAAATCCCATACTTACTTTCTCTCAAATGCACAATTACACTGTCATCAAGGATGCTAAAGGTAACACCTGCGGTAGGAAGGACCACCATCAGGACAGCCAGATTGGCTTGGCGGCTTAGATTTAAGAAGAGGCTGTTTATGTTACACTTCATCCTCCCCAGACCTCTGAAAAAACCAATTGGCAAGAGAGAGAACCCCTACATGAGCTACATAGTTATTTTCCTCTGACCACACTGGGCTTTTTTAAACAAAAGAAGCTGCAATTTTCAATGAATTGAACTGTTGTGGACCAGGTTCGGACAAGTCTAAAATCAAGGAACACCAAAGCGTTTTATCTTCTCCATCAAAACTTGAGTCGTTCATTGAGGCGGGTCCAAATGGATGTTTTCAGTGACAATGAATCAAACATAATTTTATACACAAAAGAGTTTAGTTACAGCGATTACACTGAAAGTCTTCAAACCTTTACATATTTGTTGAGAGGTGCAGGTTTTTATCATGCCTGTCCTATCCATCCATAAACATCTCTTTGTGATGGTCATCATTATGGGTGAGTCCAGAGGAGCCCCAAGGAGTGGCACTTTTTGGAAATATGGCTCTCACCCAGGGCGACATAGATAGCTCTGCAGGGATCAATAGTCTTCTGAGTTGCTCTCAAGTTTTTTATTGCTTTTTTGCAGCCCAGCTCTTACTTAAAATGATTTTTACTCCGTTTTGAAGGTCTTTCAGCTGTGCCACCAAAAAAACAACAACAAAAAACTGTCTTTAAAATTGTTTCATTTTATTGAATCACCCTTTGTTTAAACCTTAAGAAAATATGTTTGCACAGTCACTTGTCCAGAAACATACACGGCTAAATGTTTCCCACAAATATATAGTACAGTAGCATTAAAGTCTCAAACAGCTTAGATTTAAGGAAAATTGTGTCTCTGACCCATGACACGTATATTCCATGTGGCTGCTTGACATGAATTATGTGTTTTTTTCTCCATTTGTCTTCTGGGTCAGGGAAGACTGAGCAATAGCTGTGTTATTTTGATTCTTTGGGGTGACTCCAAATCACAACAAGTCATAATGGTTCTCACAAGATTAAACCTGGCAACACACAGTCTGCAGAGACAGTGTTCAAACCTCAAAATGTACTCTGTGGTTAAAGGCCCAATCCTTGCCAGCTATTTTTAGAAGGAGGAATTCACAAAATGATGTGTCTTTGGACCTAAATCCGCAAAGAAGTCTCTGTTTTTTCCAGGAAGAATGGCTGATGGAATTTAGCTTGAGCATGATAAAATCTATTTGTGTATATAATGCTGCTTGCTTTGGGAGTACCTTTTAACAGTCTATTTGGATAGGTTTGTGAAGAATGTACAGTGCCTTGCAAAAGTATTCCTCCAGAACCTTTTTGCCATCAGCCTCAAACTCCAATAAATTTTACACCGATTATATTGGTAGACCAACACAAATTAGCACATTACTGAGGGCTCAAAAGGGAACATCTGTGAACTAAAGCCTCATGAAGACTAAGAATCATACAAGGTCAGGGGTGAAGTTGTGGAGAATCATAAGGGGAGGTTATGGAATATAACAATATCCCAAGCTTTGAACATGCTATACACCACTACTCAGTTCAATGCAATGATAGTACTGTTCAGAAAAGCAGGTGAGAGGCTGATAGAGACGCTGAAGGAGCTGCAAAGATCCACAACTCAGGTGGGAGAGTTTGTCGCAAATTTGAGACTGAACACAATGACACACCATTCATTTTTATTCCTAATCATTTCTGAAAACCATGTATCGTTGTTTTTCCCACATTACCCCAAGTTGAGTGGGGCTATTGCATAAAATCCCCAAACATTTACTTTTGTGGTTTACAATGTCTAAATATAAGCTCAAGGATTAACACACAAGGCACCATTGCTGATTTGTGATACAGTTTCATCTGTTTTTCAAGCATACCAAAAACTATTACAAAGTCTACTTTCTGTTCCATATTTGCGCATATATAAGATTTTGTAACTTAGGGAAATATATTAATAACACCAGACGCAGTAAAACAGCAGGAGCTGCTTAATCAGAGCAGACTGTCATGTTTTGCGCTGTGGATCTGGAGTTGGTACATGTTTCCCAGGGGAAATTTTTGCTTGCTCTTCCTGTGCGATGTAGAGATTTGTCTACATAATCACCGAGGCACTCTGCAAGACATCTGCCTCCAAACACTGTCTACTGACCTCCGCTCTATTTTTAGCTGCTCGTGAAGTTACATAAGAGTTCCACACAAACAAAACCAGGGGGTCATGAGAAGATTGGTGGGGTATGACAAACTGAAGATCTGGCATATGAAAGGGTTAGCTATGTCTTAGAAGTCCAGAGTTAAATAAATGAAGCATACAAAAGCCCCAGTAACTTATGATCCTTCTGTTTGGGACTATGCCAACCTGACCCAAAACATAAGTCCTTACTGCTGTAATAAGAAATAGGCTTGATATGATTTAAAAAAGAAGGAATATGAGGGCGAACAGGTTCTATAAACAGAAGAAAAGTCATTAATGTGAATGTGTTTCTAAGAGCTATGCAAAGTCTCGACCTTTCCTAAGAAAGGAAAGGTCGAGAAACCTTTTATTTGATAAGCTAAGGGTAAGACTTTTTGGTGGCAGTAAAGTTATCCTCTAAGTTTTTTCTTGACTGAAAATGGAACTAAGAAAATGAAAAACCTGTCACTGAAATGTCTACTTTTGTGCACAAGGAAATCAAAATCGCAAGATAAAAGCAAATGCCATTTTCAAATGTAGACTTTTCAGTTTGGCTGTCTAATGCTTCTGGAGATCTGGAGAATGCATGCAACTATGTCTCTTGGGGGTATTTTGTATGGGTGTTGTGTTGGAGAATTAATGAGTTCTGTGTTGGAGCTGTAGGTGTGAAGGATGCTTTTAAGCTGTTCAGTGCTTGAATAGCCAAATTAAGAGCTGCCTCTGCGTTTTGGACAAAAATGAAGTCTGTTCCCAATGCAGTTTGGACACCCTCATGGCTTACCCTTGTCATGGATAAAATCTTAAAGTATGGGGAGAATGGGGTCTGATTTGGAATCTCAGGCTTTGTTTTTTTGCCGATGATTTGATTTTGATGCCATTTGAGGATAACAACCATATAGTTATCCTCAGGGAACTATTTGGTTGAGATAAGAGTCAGCTCTTTTGCCCTACAGCTTGGTGCTGAGTCTCTTTTGCTGAGGAGTTGAGGTATCTTGGAGTCCTGTCAACAAGAATGTAATGGGAGATGAATAGACTGTCTTGGGCCTTATTAACAGTCTTAAGGGCTTGGGCTTGGTCTGTTGAGGTAAAGAATGAGCAGAGCCAAATAGGGAAATCTTGTGGTTTTATTATGACCGTTTAACAATGAAAAACTGAAAGAACAAGATTTCGGATATAAGTGGCTGAAATGTGTTTCCTCCATAGGTTGGGTGGGCCTTAGTGAGAAGGAGAGGAACTCAATCATCCAGTGGGAGCTTGAAGTGGAACCGCTGGTCTTCTGTAATGAGTCACTTGAGGTTGTTTGGGCATCCAATCAAGATGCCTCCCATTAGAGATTTGTTTGGGCACCTGCCTGTGAGAGCAGACTCTAGGACAGAACTAGCTGAGACCTTGTGGATTTGGAACATCTTGGGTGTTGGGATCCTGCTGATGAGCTGGATAGTTTAAGTAATGAGAGGATAAGCAAAGTATAGTATATTGATGGATATATAAAAAAAACATGAATTACTTTTTATGGGTGTCTGAATTAAAAAAGGTCAAGAAGTACAGAAGGATGGAAATGTTTGCAAATTTCAATGGACAACTAATATTTCTGAACATTTTAAGCATTACAGCTAAGTTCGTCATCACATTTCCGTTACCATGTAGACATTTCTTTTCAACAGACAGCAGTCAGGGAAAAATGAGCACAGGCAGATTTCCACAGTGTAGTAATTTAGACAATGCACGAAAAAGGAATAATGTGAAAACTGTGTAGGAACATGCATTAACACCATAGTTTCGAACACTACAATACTGTTTGTGAAATGGGAGTGTCATTGTTTCAGTTGCACTGAGATCTGGCTTATGTTGCTGCATTACACAACATTCTAAGCAGTCATTGTAGTGACGTTAAAGATATCATCTGCATCAACAGAAGCTTTGTTCGCCATATTGCATCACTCCTTATAAGTGTGTTTAGTTGGTCCCCCTGGTTGTACTTTAAGGCCTCACTTGATATCACTGCAGGGTTGAAGCAAGAGTTTAAAGAGAAAAATGTCCTGGTTTGGAAGTGCAGTAGGAAAACAGTGGTTTTCTTTTGGAAAATGGCCACAGTGTGACACATTACTTTACAAGGGTCTTTTGAGAACGCTGTAATAGTTCTCACTCCATTTTCTTTTCTTTTTTTTTGTTTGGAGAATTTGCTTAGAGACGAGAAAATGTTTAGAGCTGTTCTCTTGCTTAATATTTTGTCTCTCTCCCCTGGGATCTATGCCACCAAAAGCAATTTAACAATCACTTGTCTGTACACAACATTTTATTTCATTTGTAAAGTTTATACCAGTTAATGGTAGAAATGACTGGTAGAAGCAGTATTTAGTTTATTTATATAAAAAAAGCTGAAGCTACAATGAGAAAACCCTTGGTTTGTTAATACTTTTCATATGAATAGTGCTAAATGTCAGTAGAAGACATTTTGTGTATTTTGCACATTTACCTGTGGCAGTTATGTGTTCCTCTTACATCATCAGTATGATGTACATTATATTTAATTTGTGGAATATTGAAAACAAAAATAAGTCACTTCTTGGTTTATTTTTTCTCTTTCCTGTTTTCATCCAAACTACAGATGACAAATCCCAATCATCTCATTGGGATTTGTAATCCTGTAATCGGTGGGCTGCTGGTTCAAACCAGCCTTTCAGTTCTTGTCTCCTGGCTATGATGCTTTACTTGCTTTGCCTGCTGGCTGTGGTCAGAGAGCCCAGTGGCTCTGATTGCGTTGCAGTTGTGCTTATAACATCTGCAAGCACAGATGACACCAGAACAGCTGTAGCTTTCCAACATGAATGTGTGTATGAATGGGTGAACTGGTCTGAAATCATCTGACTTGATAAAGTGCTATACAAATTCAGGCTATTTATCATCTTACCTGTGAAAAAACATTTTAGCTTGTTTTAATTTACTTTATTTACCCAGGATGAAGGGGGGGCTGGTGCCTAACTTCAGTGGTCAGTAAAACAAATTGGGGTACACCGTGGACAGGTTTTCAGACCATCATGGGACAAACAGTCCTAAGGGCAATTTAGAGAAACAGATAAATCTAAGATGCAAACTTTTGGACTGTGGGAGCAACTCAGAGCACCTGAAGAGAACTTGGAGTGTACTTTCTACTAGAAATGTGGTAATGTAAAGATTTCCCTTGGTAACGCAACTCTTGAATCACCACGATTGCCTGTGGCAATAGCTGTCATGTCTTGCAAGCTTGGTACGGCTAGAATTTTTGCAGCATTCAAATTTTATATTTGCATTTATTAAGCCATTTAGCGTTTCTGCAATGAGACAAATGCACACGATTTCAGGATAGGGTTGTAAAAATCTGCTTTATGGCTTGATTCACTCTAAGTTCAATCTGTCAACCTGGCTATCTGGCAAGATCTTCTAATTATTTCTCCTAACTTGGATCATCCAGACACCTTTTATTAATGCAGCTGAGCCACTGTCTGAAATCCCACTTTTAAAGAACTGGGTCAGAAAAGTAATGAACAGAGTCAAATTCATAAGACATGCTTTCCAATTGCACTAGACTGAATGTGGCATAAATTTTCCAAATATCTTGTAAACACAAAAATAAAATTGAATATCTGTGCTGATACTCTTGTTTTTGTGTCTTGCAGGTGTTTGAAAAGCTGAAAGACCACATGCTGATTCCTGTGTCCAATATGGAGAAAGCTAAAGTGGACGGAGCTCTCACATGCTGCTCTGTGCTCATCAGCAAGAATCCAAACATCTGAGCATGTTGAAAAGTGGTCTTTCAGTGCATGGTAATCAAGCACTACAGCTGGTATACAGCTTAATGTTGAACAAAAAGAGCAAGTTAAAAGAAAGATGAGCACTTTCAGTGTTTTGTATTACATAAAATCTAAAGGGAACCATCAGGCCATCTCTCCAGTACACTGAAATTACAATAAGACTAGTTAAAATGTGAGAGTAGTTTAGATGATAAACATAAAGCATCAGGTTACCAACGTCTTTAAAAAAAAAAAATCAGGATTGATAATTGAGCTATTTTGTCCTAAAATTTAAAATTGACAGTATTCAATATGTAAAAAGTGAACAACAGGACCAAAACAGCTGTCTCTTATAATGTTAGATATTGTTTAAAATCAGTAGAGGAATGTATGTGCCATGTTGATTTACATCCTTGAACCTTATGAGGATTCATAGCTTATGTATTGACTAATCTGTGAATATCATTCAGTGTTTATGACCCTTACAGAGAACCTCAATGAAATTAACACAGATTCAATAGATTCCTATTTTGTCATTGTAAGCTGAAATGTTAATAACATTGTTCTGCAGATCTAAAAGAAGATGTGCATAGAGTTAGCTTATATTGTTTACATGCACCATTTTGACTGTGATTTACCTTTTGTGTGCTCTTGTGCCTACATAGTGTGAGTAAACTTACATTTTTTAAGAAATGTATTCTGGACCACCATCAAAGAAACCAGTTCAAGTAGAACTGTCACTTAAAACATAGTTTCACTTTTATTTCCCATTCACAGCAAAATTATGACTGTTTCCACACACTTGGTGCTGAATCTAATTCTGAAAATACATAAATATGTTTAAAAATGACAATGTAGCAAAAAGCTTGAAAAGTCTTCTGGTGTGATAATTGTAATCTTCTTTTTTTTAATCCATTCTTGTTTTGATGTTTAAATTTCTGTCCCTCAAAATCCATTATCACTCTTACTTTTAATAACTCTTGCTTAAACAAATTGCTCATTAAAATCCAGTTTGCTATGTAATACTACACAACCACCAACAGTTACAGCATGATTGTTGCAAAAAACAAAAACAAAGATTAATTAAAATATACCGTACCAACCATGCAAAGATCATGAATGTAGTGCCTTGCATAAGAAATCACACACATTCAACTTTTTTTCACGTTTTAGTCATGTTACCTCCACAGATGTTGCATTTCATTGGGTTTTCATGTAATAGACCAACAGAAATCAGTGCATATTTGTGAAGTGGAAGAAAATTACACATGGTTTTCATTTTTTAAAGTAAAAATTTTAAGAGTTACATTTATTAGTATTGAACCTTCTTAACCCTGATACCTCCAAATAGCAACCACAGCAACCAGTTGCCACCTTTGTGGGATTAAATTTCAATATTAATGCAGTTGTTCCTTAAAGACCCAATATTACACCCTTATCAAACAATCATGAAGACCAAGAAACACAATCATTTTGTTGTGGCATAAAATGCCGAGACGTTTAATGGAGGGTTAGATTACACAAGCCTGTGCCGACCTTTGAAAACCTCTTTTCTGAAGTTGAACAAACCATTTCCACTTTGAAACAAGGTGTTGGCATCATCATTCTATGGTGTTGCTTTTTCTGGAATATGACCATAGTTTAAGGCAGGGTAATACTGGAATAAAAGCTGACCACAATGCTTTGTGGTAAAATATCACATAAAATACAAGGTACATACATTAACATTTGTGGTTTTAACATGACAGAATGTTGAAAATACTTTTTAAGGCACTGTATATTTTTATTGAAACCAACACAACCCTCCTTCCTACTTCTGCCAGTGCCTTTGTGGAAAATCAATGACTTTTCTCCCGCTGAACGACTCTGAGGTTGCTGCACTTTCTCCAACATCATTAGTTCTGCCTGTGTTTTTGATTACACTGGATGTTTGTTATTCTTGTTTGGCAGTTTTTCCTTCAGAATCTGATGTATGCCATCCTGTCAGCACTCCCTGTAGCACAAAGTTCAGCAGGACCAGTTAACCACAGCCGTGTGATGAGCTTCCAGTAGAAGCCTACCTAATGTTGTTGCTGCTTAAGTAGCTTCATTTCCGTTGTTGACGAATTTGTGTTTGAGGCCTGTAAACATGACAACACGATAAATACACATGTGTTCTGTAATAAACCACAACCCTGCATGTCCATCACATCTGAGGCAGCTCTGGTTCTCGGTGTGATTGTCTGTGAAAGTTGAGGAAATGACATCATGAGGTGACTCAACCTCCCCCCATAGACATTAGCGTATGGGCAAGTGGGCAGTGATGAAACATGGAAAGAATTCATGTCGGGAGGAAAAGCAGCTTAGGGAGTAAACACTGGCCCTTTTAAATTTTCTTCTTCTGTTGCCTGTCTCACTTTGAACACATTCTGTCTCCCACCTTTCTCCTAACGCCTCATGGACAACGTTGGGCTACTTTATGACTGTGACATCATTTGCCCTGGCAGACGCTGCTGATCTGCTGCTGGTGTGATAGCAAACAGTAGTTGGACTGGATTTCTTCTAATGCCGTAGCTGCAGCATAATGATCCTCCATTCTTAGACTGTAATTCAGAACTGATGCAGCTAAATTGCAAAATTATTTAAATTTGGATTCAGATAAAAATATTTTAAAGCTGTTAAAACATCAAACATAAAGGGTTTACATCCACTCCTCGTTGTTAAGGTGTTATTGTTCCATCTCAGGTGTTTTGGTTTTAATTCAAACTGTTGAACTCCTCTATACTTGAGCCTTTTCCTTTTCTTTTATGAATAAATTAACATTAGCTTTCATCTGTGTTGTGAGTCATTTATTAACCTTAGAGTAGAAACTTCTTTTAAAACAAATAATGGCATCTTAATCTTCATATCTCATGTGAGTACGCAAAAAGTTCACAAGATCACAAAGCCTGAGAAAATGTGAGTTTGATTTTGGTTCAGATTCAGTCCGTGGTCCCTCGAAGTCCCTCATTGAGGCAGCACGTATCGGCAAGTTGATGTGTGCTGCCACCTAGTGGTAGTAAACAAGAATTACAGAACAAAGTACAAGCTCCCTTCGCAATGAGCATAATATATATGTTTTATACTTTTCCAGATTTGCTTTATTTAAAACAGCGACAATACACAGTACACATTAACCACAAGAGGAGAGATGCACTGTATCAAAGTGATAACTTTGCATTTCCCAAAATTGCCTGATACAATTAAAAAACAAACAAGAAAAACAACATGAAAACACCTGGATTATTATTTTTATTATATTACTTCTGTTTTGTTTTTGTATACTTATCAAAGACTTTGCAAGATTTTTCTCTCTAAGAACCCTGACGGCCTTTAATTTTAAAAAAAATAAATTTCAAAATTATTATTCTTAAACATTTACATGTTTATATTGTAGGTATACAAGCTCTGAGGCAATAAAGTAATGGATTACTACACAGAACAACCACAAATAGTTAAAAAAAAATGTTTTTCCCCATACAGCAGAATGTAAAGTTAGTTGCTAATATTTGAACTTAATGTTACATGAAAAATATAAGAACTGTTTTATATGTTCAGCATAATCCAAAATATTCTAAAAACAACTGCATAAAAAAAGAGCATTTATGACAGCACTTATTGTTACACTGGTTATAATAAACATTTCAAGCTTTTTTCTATATATCCATAGTAATGTTTTAACATAAAGCTTCCTTTTAATTCACCTTTCTTGTTTTTAATTCTTTTTCAAATGTAGATTTTACTGAAAATCTAATAGGACAAACCAGCAAGATTATTGTTCAAAACTTGATAACTATGCTTTGGTAAAACCAGTATCTGTTGATCTATGTGAATTGATCACTTTTGTACAGAAAACTTAAGTTGGAAGCACTTGTGTTGCGTGTTTAGTTGAGGGAAAGGTTAGTATAGGGGTTACTTTCATCCTTTCCAACATTAATATTTTTACTCAAGCTATCTGTAGACTGAGACAAAGGTAGGTAAGAATGGTTAAAATAGTTGTTGCATGAGCAAGGCTTAAGACAGCGGCATGTAGTGTAAAGTTTGTCTCCTTTCTTAGGATCTTTTCCATCTTTAAACTGCCCATAGACATAACAGTTTTCCTTAAGGCAGACAATGGACAGATCTTTGTTCAGAGTTACATAGTCTCTGAGGGTTTCGCTCCCAGAACTTCCATCTGCCTGTTCCTCAATGGAAAAGCTTCCATCAGAGGAGAGGAAGTCAAATTCTTCAGTAGGCTTGTTGAGCTTTGGAAGCTCAGCAGACATGATCTCCACTACAGAGGAGGTTGTTTCTTCAAAATACAGCTTCGATGTGACTGGAGGATCCTGTAAGGTGAGTACAGCAACTCAGAATTGATTTAGTCATTCAGCTTTAAATGTATTAATTCTGTTGACATTTATTATATGTTTCTTTTTGTTTTATGATGAAGTATAAAAAAAGAGTTTTTGTAGTGGTGAACATGTGGGGGGACAAAACGATTATAATTTGGGTTTTATTTCTTGAGGATTCTAACAAAATGAGAGCAATGTTAAAAAAATTAGAAGTTTTACAAAGTGGTGGATTTTTATTTGAAAAATGTGTCAGTGACAGCTGCTCTAGCAACATTTTTTTATTTAATGGAGCCTCTTGTAGTTGTTTTTTTTTTTTTTTTCTGGGTTTCCCAGTTTGTTTCCTGGTAAGCTTAGGAGTTACTTTCTGAACTAATCAGTAAAGTATTTGAAATGTCTTATAAAGTAACTTATAAGTTGCAGGAAATCAACCACTTTGCTTCATGAAATTTTCACAAAGATGGCTGGTAAGTCCTGGAAATGACTTTTAGGTTCTGGGAAAGAACACACTGTATTATTTTGTGCTACCATTTTGTTTTTTTTAATTATTGTTTTGTGTATGATTGCTTATATTTACTTTAAATCCTGTCACTAAATGTTTTACCCATTTCTGCTGGCTGATGTCTGTCAGGAAGCCCTGCAGAACCTTTTCAAGGTTTGGCACTGGTGGACAAAAAAACAGCTTGAGCTTCCTAAAAAAAAAAAAAAAAGCAAAAATTAATTCATAAGGATGTTTTTTTTCTAGTACTTTTCAATTTATTCAAATACTAGATCAGTTTCAGAAAATGTATAATTTCTAAACAGTGATATTTGTTTTAAAAAGGACATATAATAAATTTATAATTGCTTTTACAACAAAATGAAATGGTTGAAAATAAAAGTACCTGCGATAAAGTAAAAAGGTTGTGATGAAGCTGATAGTTATGATCAGGATGGGAACATAGAAACACCACACGAGCTGCATGTCTAGAAACAGTAGAACTAAAGTTAGAATTATGCATTTCTACAGCTATGTTTTTATTCATGAAGCAACATAACCAGCCCTGGGCTGTCCTATCCCATACACCTGCCCTGCTGCAGACTCTACAATGGTGAGTAAAAAGAAAAACAAATAATTTACCATAAATATACTTTGATACTAAAGAAACAAATTCATCTAATGGTCCAGAAGTGTAAGCTTTAACCAAAACATTTGCATTGATGGAAACTGCAACATAATGCCACCACAAACAAACCAGGGATAGTGAGTGAAGCATAGTTGCAAAGTAATGTTTAAATGTAAGCATTATGACCAACTACAGAAAGAGTAAATGAATAATAAGTAAGAATAAGGGACAAGTGGTAAACAGACTGAACCACTGAGCAAAATTAATTGAAACTACAACCTAATAAAACCATATTTTATTAGGTTGTGACAGATAAATGATATACAGCTGCATTGTCCTGCTTTTGATGAAACTGTGAAACTTTTTACTTTAATAATTTTTTTATTATTTCAGACTTACCTGTATTATCAGTGGTGGTACCTGAGAGGACATCTGACCAGTCACTCCAGTGTCCTGAATAAATGGACCCATCAGGTTTTGCTCTAACTCTTACACTGAACTGACCTCCTGATGAAAGACGTACACACGTGCTACTGTGTCCCTGTTTTGTTATCTGCGGGTAGAAATAAAAAAAGTACTTAAATAAATACTTAGCCATACTATTTTTTCTTCATATTTGATGCATGCATTCTCATTTGTTTATGAATTTTTTTGATACTTTGTTTAAGGTTTTGTAGTACTGCATAAATACAAACCTTTAGAAACCTTCATTTTACATTCGTTTGAAATTTAAGGCCTATCATGCTGAGGTGACAATTTCTTTCTTTTGGCGCCATCTTGTGGAATGATAATGAAACTTTCAAGACATGATTAACACTAACATTGAGTACAGGGATAAACAACAGGTCCAAACATGACACATAATTTTTTTTTTTTTGCCTTTTTCGGATTACCAAGAACAACAAGGCTGCACATGATTGTAGAGCCACCATGAAACAAAATAAGAACCGTCATGGTGAGCTCTGAACTTCTGCTTCTTTTGTTTTTGTTTCCGTATTTACATAAAAAAATAATTAATTCAGCAAACCAACCAAAATTTGAGAGGCTTGTCTTTGACTAATGCTGGGTATTTTTTTCTTGCGTCCTTGTAGTTTCCTTTACTCCTCAACTTTTTTCCAGATTAAAAAAAAAGTATCTAGGGACTCTTCTTATCAGAAATGTTACCCACCATTGTTATTCTCATTGAAAGAGTGACTATTTAGTTTTTTAAGTTGTTGATCAGCTCTGCTTTTATTGGTGGATCCAACTTACCTTGAAATCTTCAACTCCTCTGATCTGAACATAAACCTCATACACCAGGTGGTTTGACAGAGACGGGAGAGGAGCTTCCCACTCCAAGCACAACTTGTTGTTAATCAGTTCTCCTTTCAGATGACTTGGTGGGCCACTTTTAACTGTTAACATGAATCACAAAAGATCATATAAAAATCTTGCTTTTTTGATGAAACATGGCCTGTGAGAAAATCAATAACTAACAGCATTGTTTAAGAAATTGAGCACAAGAAAAGATTCCATTATATTTATTTGTGTACTGTGATGACCTATAGAAATAAAAATATTATTGATTGTCCATGATTGTTTCTCTTACATATACACCAAAGTTATGCATATTTGTTAGATTTATAGAAATAATAGTGATTTTCTGTACTTCCTTATAAGGATTGACCTCATAAACACAACTTCCCTTAAGAACTTGAACTGTTCAAAGTTCTAAACAAAGAAAGTTTTCTTCAGTGAAGTGTAACTCGGTATTACTCACTGGACTTTTTCAGCTCAATCTCTTTGCTGAAGAACAGTCGTTTGAGTGGAGCTGCAGTGCTGCTGAGCTTGACCTTCATTGCTCCAGACTTATCTCCGTGAAAAGAACACGTGTCAGAAAGATTTCCATCATCCTGACACTCAGTCCAGTTCAAAAGTTGGCTGTAAGAATTGGAATATAGCTCATCAAAATTGCAGAAAAACAAATAAAAATCACAACTAACTGTTTTGACAAAGTCTCTTTGAAGATTCTAATATGTCCAGAATTTAAACCATATAAATCCTTTTTGCAGACATCCTAGATGCCTGCTTTTTTGTTTCAAGTCTTTTTTTCGAGGTTTGAAATGTTGGCCTGTTAGCGTAGGCTTCTGTTGCCTTTGATTACTCATAAAAGACACTCGAAATTACGTTTTGGATGAAAAACAGCCCGTCGAAAAAATATTGTACAACTGGACCATATACATGTGAAATTTTCCTATCGTAAAATTTACATGTGAATTTTATATATTCACACGTAATTTACAGTCCTAGGAAACTGTAAATGCAATTATTGCACTTGTAAGACTTCACAATGATATATCACACATCAGCACATATCAAAAATGCTTTTGCTGATTTTATTTATTTTTTTTGTAAAAATGAAAAGGTGTTACCACCCATGTTTCAGTATCTTTAAGAATCACCGCTAATAGCAATGCCTTCCATTGTTTCTATTCGTTTACGTCCCCATGTTGGCCAACGTTCAACAATTGGACAGATGAGCTCACGATTTATTCTACAGTACTTTGATACAGGGAGACATTTGTTGCCATCTGACTAACTTCCCGCAGGTTCTCTGCCTGAAAAACAAGACCGAATCACCATCACCGCCCCACCACCATGCCTGACAGTTGCTTTGAGGTCTTTCTCTTTAAATGCTGGCTGGTTCTCATTATGGCAATCTCTATTTTGGTCTGATCTGCAATTATAAATCTAAGTCGTAGTTCTGTATTGTTTTTTGTGAGAAGTGTTCTCCCTGCACTTTGTCACAACAATTAATAAATTATTCCTCCAGGGGTCTCCACGTCGGTCCTCGAGGGCCGGCATCCTGCATGTTTTAGTAACAACCTTTTCAGCATGTCGATGTTCTTCTTAGGCCTTCTAATGAGCCGCCATTTGATCCAGGTGCATTAAACCAGGGAGAGAACTAAAACATGCAGGATACTGGTCCTCGAGGACCGACTTCGGGCACCACTGGCTTATTCAAATAACAGTATTTACATGCTGAGCCCTGCAGAGATTGAATACACATTCACACACACAGATATATAAGGATATTAGTACCTAGAGTTATAGAAGAGCTTGTAATCATTTTCTGCACCATATTTGGTGCTATTCCAATGACAGGTAACATTTTGCAGGTCAGAGGTGAAGCATACCAGGGAAATATCATCTACAAGGGAAAGGTTGTTATTTTTTAAGTAAAAACATCAGTTGCAAGGAAGTATGTGTATGTATGTGCAGGCATCCAGCCAGTCTGTTTCCAATCAGACACACCTGCACTTTGGGGAACTATTGCTCGCACAGGTTTCGACCAGGAACTCCAGTATCCAGGATGTGCACCTGGTCCATTTTCACATTTCACAGAAGCCTGAAACTCAACCTCCTCACCTGGTTTCAGTGAGAGCAGAAAGCTTTTGTCTTTTCCCTGCAAACAAGACGTATTACGTTAAGTATTTACCTTGAACTATTACCTTATAGATTGATTAGAAATAAATGGTTCATGTTGGGTCTTTTTTGTCCTTTATTTTTTAAAATAGTTAAACTTTCTAGCATATGTTGGTCCCAGATTCTAATATTTGACTAGTCAAAGAATGTTCCTGATGTCTCAGTCCCATAAAAGTGAGTTGGAAATGCATTAAAACTTTGACCAAAATATGATAAATTCTTTTATTATAATGTTTTATTTCAAGGTGTTTTATGGCTCGTCTTAGTGATAAAGGCTTAACCTGGCTCAAGTTTCTCTCTCTCCCTTTCTTACCACTGTTTGTCTGTTTTGATGAGGTCTTTTTCTGAAATTCACACTAAATATAACAGATTCAAAGCTTCCAGGAAGTTTCTGTTTGCTTTATCATTCCACAGAACATTTCCCCAAATATATTGGGGATCAATTAATAGTGATAAGGTAATAAATAAAGCTTTTATTTATGGTAAGTGTTCACCTAAGTGTTCAGTCAATCTCTCTCTGATTGCTGAATCATGAACATTGACCTTAACTGAGGCAAAAGCTTCCCTGACTGCTTTAGATGTTGTGATTTCTTTTGTGATCCCCTGACTGTTCCGTGTTTTATTCATTTATAGATAAAAACTCTAACGATCGTTTTCTGGCGACTCGGCCTTGGTAACTCTTATCATACCTATGAATGTCAAAGATTTTGTTTCTTATGTGTTCTTGAATTTCTTTAGATGACAAGATGAGTAACCTTTTAAACAGGTTCTATTTAAGTGATTTCTTTCTTTTACTAGTTTCGCTATGATCAAGGCAGAGTGTGATGTCCCAAAAATGGGGTTAATCACAGTTCAATCATGATTTAACAAGGGCAGGAATTACATTATAAGTAGGTCCAAGTTGACTTGCATTGCATTTGGCTTACATTTTTCTTTAATTAATGTAATAATTGTTTACACCACTCTTTTATTTTGTTATTTATTCAGGCTGTCTTTTCCTGAAATGTTAATTTATTTGATGATTTGAAGTATTTTTGTATGACAAGAAACTAAACATGGGCAAAATCTGTGAGGTGGATTTACTGAGCACTGTATGGCATAAATTCAATTTAAGCAAAAAAAAGCATAATAAATGTGCTTAAAACGTGCATTACCTCTACTGCTTTTCCCCCAAGTGTCTTAGAAGAATAGCTAATCCTATATTTCTGTTTCCATATGCGTTTTAAATTTGTGTCCAGAGAAATAAGCATTTTTCCCACAGTGTTTCCTGGCTGTAGGGAGGCAATGGAGGGGGGATCCAGAAGACCTGCACATAAAATATAACAAAAATAAAAATTATTTTTCCTAATATGACTGGAAGTTCTCAAAACTTTGACTGAGATACATCAAAAGGCTAGCCTTGCTTATTTGTTTTACATCACAGCCCAAATTAAAATGCAAACCAGACATGAAATTCAAAAAGAAATATTGAATGGAATTAGCAGCTTGAGATGAAACACAATATTTCTAAAATAGTTTTGGTCTTTATACTTATAAATTTAAAGAGAACTCAAAAAAACAAATGTGAATCAAACAGCAGTGAAAACTGAAGATAAACATGCATTAAAACAATATAAATTGCCTAAAGGGGGAGATTAAAACACAATTTTCTTTTCCATCTTTATACCTATGTTTATGCATTATCATAGCACTGAACACATCAAACTTTGAGCATACAGTGTTAATGTTTGTTTATGATTTCACAAGAAAAAAATTAATAATGCTAAAACAAGTTTCTTACAAAGATCCTCCACATAGACTGTCCGTTTGTACAAAATGATGTTTTTGGTCTGATCCACCACCTTCACTTCCGTCCCAACGTATATAAAGATATCCAACCGTGGAAACGAACAGACATGTAGGAAAGTTCCGTTTTCTGTTCCAAGGATAGACATTTTACACTTCTTCCCTGGGTCCCTTTAGTGATAAAATTGTGTACAAAAGAAGCATGATATATTAGAAAGGAAAGACATGTTTACAGAAAATGTCACACAGATTAAAAGCAGTTGAAACCAAAAATATTTGTAAAAATCTGATTTCAAAATCCTCTGCTTTAAAAATGCTTGATGATCTTTTTGGTTGCAGCAGGAAAACAAAACAAACACATATTGGATCATACACACATCCTACACCTCCCATATAGATTTTTTTTACCCCAAGCTCTTTGTACAAAAGTAAGTTTCCATCAGACTCCACCTCCATGTTTGATAGTTGTATGAGATGTTCTGCATTTTAGAAATTTGTGCTGCTAATTTGCCACACATCTCCACTCTCACATCACTCCTGAATTTCTATGGTTATTTTCATAGATAACTTTCGAAACCTAAGGTGCACTGCTTTACACTTTTCAAAGAAAAAAATCTTTTCTTTTTTCTCTTTTTTAAACAAGTGAAGTTTGCCGACTTTTCTTATTAGACCAGACTGACAGTTGCAACTAACAGTTGACATTTGGAAAAGGCTGATATTGAAGTTACATGGACTTTCCTGTGATTTAGAACTGTTTAAGTAAGTAAGTAAACTTTACTTTTTACAGGTAAGAAGCCACAAAGTGCTTTACAAAACATAAAAAACAAAGAAGATAAAATT
This sequence comes from Alfaro cultratus, assembly GCA_903066825.1. Lineage (NCBI taxonomy): Eukaryota > Metazoa > Chordata > Actinopteri > Cyprinodontiformes > Poeciliidae > Alfaro > Alfaro cultratus. Next base: position 53,361 of record CAEFZX010002183.1, on the reverse strand, counting down.
TAAGTGGAGATAAAACAGCATACATGTGACATAGGACAAAATAAAACTAACTAAAAGCCACTCCACATAAATGTGTAAAATGTTTTTTTACACATTTACATGCTGTATTTAGTACATACATTGTTTCATACAGTAACAATGCCATGTTGTTTTATTAGGGGTGATTTCACCTAATTTCAAAATTACAAAAAGAGAAAACAAAAAAACGTTTTTTATTATGACTGTTTATATCAGTGCCTGACAATTCTGGTCTTCGAAGACCAAAGTTATGCATTTTCTTGCAGAAGTTGGTGAAAGGCTGCAGAGATAATTGAACTATTTGGGTGAAGACAACAAGTCCAGAGGGTCCAGTTTGTGTACCTGAGGTTTAAACTGACTTACAAGAGTTACAGAGAAAAACTGGACTATTAAAAACATACCCTTCAATATTATAGAGAAAATCATATGTCCCGTTGTCTGTGGTCTCAAAGAAGCAGGTGAAATCAGTCATTGTTCGAGTGAAACACTTTGGATCTTCTTCATCCTGTATGAGCAAAACATCTGGTCCAGAAAAAAAAAAAATCACATAAATATGATGCAAATATGACAGACATAGTTGCCAATGAGAGCCACTGAAACATCATAACTTTGTCATCAATAGTTGGTAACATCCACTTTGGCTGATAGAAAACTTAATCTTTGTCTATAACATTTTACAAAGTTGGAGCATGCAAAGAAATAAATCTTTGACCATTCATCTTTACACAATCAAATAACTGAGATGACAAGAGTTAGGCATTCTGGTCTGCTCAATCATTTCTGCGTTGATTTGGTCAAACATTATCCTGTTGAAAGCGGCAATTTCCAGGTAGACCAAAAATGACCTTGTATTTTAAAGCCCTCATGACATCATACAACAACTGGGAAACAAATGGGCCCACAGCATTACAGATACTACACCATGTTTAAAATGGGCATGAAGGTCATGTCTACATTCAATATATCCATCCATCCATCCATCCATCCATCCATCCATCCATCCATCCATCCATCCATCCATCCATCCATCCATCCATCCATCCCTTTTCTGTTCACCCTTGTCCCTAATGGGGTCAGGAGGTACATTCAATATAATAAAATTTATATACAAAAATTATTTAGGTAATTTATTTTGAATTAATTGTTGGTGGTACCAATCAAACGGGGCAAGGAAAAAAGTTTCCTTTAAATATGGGTTTGTTGTTTCTCAAGTTAACTGTTAACTGTTTTCCAGTTCTCCTGTTTGAGCTGCTGGATGGGTAATTCAGGGAATTACAAATATCTCAGTTTATTTGATAAGGAAAAAGTGAAAGGTTCACTATGGAACTTTACAACTTAAAAAGGAAACGGGTGGCATGGCTCTCCCACAGCTAAAGTATTGTTATTTTTACTATCATGTTTTCCAACTTGCTCCATTTCTCTGTTGGTGTAATGAGGACTATATGACTAAGTGGAAGGAAATGTGGATAACTGCATTTCCTTTACAAGCCCTGATTTGTGATAGCAGTCTGTTGGCTCACTTGGGAGTGATAAATTGTTGGATACATCTAACAGAAAAAATTTGGCAGAAGCTGGGTAATTTGAGAAACATGGATAAATCATTAAACTTATTTAGGTGGAACGCATTTGTTACAGAATTCCCTCCCAGCTGAGACTTCAATTTTAAATCTTGGATAAAGAAGAGTCTTACAATCTGTCTCACACTTACAGAAAATTATATTCCTTTAAAAGTTTCCAGCTTATGCAGAACATCTATGGCTTAAGGAAAAAGATTGTTTTTAAGAGCTCTTCAATTTTACTGCAAGTGGCAAAACTACAGATATTTTTGACAAGAAATTGGAGTTTGACCCCTGGACTGCTTTGTTTGGAGTTGCTCCTCCACAGTCCACACTGCCATCCTTTCAGAAATCCTCCTTGGCTTTCTTGACTTTTTTGGCACGGAGAATAATTATAATAAAATGGAAGTCGCCTCAACCTCCATCATATATCCACTGGCTTTCGAGATACACTGTTTTTCATTAAACTTGAGAAAATCCATTTTACTTTAAGAGGCTCTTCTATGAGATTTTTGGGTTTGCGGAGCCCCTTGTTAATTAATTTTCCTAATATTCCAGACTGATAAGGTAGTACGTATGCAGCAGATGTTTATTATTCTTATCAACATCTCTTTTTCTTTCATCTTCTTTCTTGAGTTAAGTTTGACTCATATATTAACAGAAGTATCCCCTGGCACCTGATTTTTTTTATTTTATTTATTTATTTTATTTATTATTTATTTATTTATTTATTATTATTTATTTTTATATTTTTTTCCTTGTTTCTGAGTGTGTGTTTTGTATGGGTTGAGGGAAAGAGATTTGCATATATTTAGTACTGTGCTCCTTTTTATGTTATTTCTTTTTTTATGTATCTGTTTCTGTCCGCTAAGACAGTATCTTTACTCTGATTTGACTCACTTAATGTATTTCATGTAGGTATATATATGTGGGTATAATTGGGCTTGTTCTAGCCCAATTATGTTTGTATGTTAAAAGTACACTATTAACTATATAACTCTTGCATTGCCTTTACATTGTACCTCACATTAAAGCATAAATTAATTTTGGAAAAAATAAAAAAATTAAATAATAATTTGCAGGCTAAGTCAAATCTATGAAAGAATATACTATCAGATTGCGCAGATGTTTTGCAGTAAATAAGTGATATTGTAGAGTTTGAAAATGGATAAAAATCGAGGAAAGGAAAGATGTTTGTAATAAGCGAAATGTAATTTTATGTACATCTGTCATTCTCTAAATAGAAATGAAAATTTCTAAAAATTCCAGTGTGACATTAAGAATTTATTTTTTAGACTTTTCAGGTATCCTTGACGATAGGTGCAGACCAAAAATATCTCAACAAAACTTGTCATGGTTTTGGGAATACAAAATCAGGCATGAGGAGTCTTAAAGAAAAGTAATATTTATTTGTCTCCAAAGCCATAGTTGTCATTTTTTGCACCTTAGTCTTCTGCAAATGTTATCTTGTTCTGACAAATATAACTTTAACCGAAATTAAATTAAAAATTACATTATACAGGGGTAAACATAATTAAAATTTCACCTGAACATTTCAAAACATGTACACTTACCTTGCTTTGACAAATTATGCTCAATTTCAGCATTGCAGTGCAAGAAGGGCATCAAGTCAAAATGCATCCACAAGCTAAAGAGAAATATCTTCCATATGCAATGCTGAGTCATCATCGACTGAGGTGTTGTGCTTCCAATCCTGATTTAAGCTCAGCTCATGTTTGTGTTTATTGTGTCTACTTCATGTAGTTTTGTGTGGGTGTATGTGGGCGGGATTTAACAAGTTCAGAAGGGTCGAACTATAAAGCTGAGCCTAAAACAGGAAGAGGACTTTATCTGTGGTGGAAGCTGTCTCCAAAAAAGACAAAATAGGAGGAGAAATGTACACTGTTTTTATTTTTTTCTTCTTCATATTTTTAGGACACAAGAGCATAACAAATGACTGCTGGAGATTCCAGTTATTCTGATCTCCGTTGTATATATTTGCAGATAATCTTATTTGTTGTGTTGATCAAAAGATTAGTAAGTGAATAATGATAGTTAAGCCAATATAATCTTTAGAAGACTTGGGACTTGTCATTTCTCGAAATAATGTACTTTACAATGTAAAGCACAGTACTTCATAAGCTTTGAAATTGTTTGTTCTACAGTTCATAAGATAATCGTGCCCTCCTGAAAAACAAATAAAAAATGTACCCGAAGAGAAAACCATGTGTGCTGATTAACCACATCCTGACCTACTGCACAGCAGCAGTACAGCACATTTGGTTTTATTTCTCACGTACAGCGGCAGGCCCCAGTTGTTCATAGCCCTGGCAAATTTAGATCATATTAATTACTTTCATTGGTTTGTCTTTGATGGGAAATGAGACTGACATCTCCTGGGAAATAAGACAGCATAAAGCATGTATCAATGTAAAACAAATAAACAACAAGAGTTTTTATTTATATATTTTTTTGACTCACTCCACATCAAAATGTGAGGGTGTCATGAAGCCATTGAGGCCAGAAAGTTAAAACTCTCCTGAATACATGCTTATGCTCTAACTTCGTTGTTACAGCAAATAAAGAAATTCCATATTTAAAAACTACAGAAGTCAAATATTAACAATGTGTGGATTATGGTTAAATATTGACTTTGTATCAAAGTAAATGTTACAGCGAGTATAACAGCTCCCTGTTGTTTACATCTATGCTGTATTTGCACAATTTTTCTACTTCTTTCAAAATGTCCTATTTTAAATAACTTGCCACATACTCGTCATTGAGGTTGAGCAGTCATGGAGGTGGGACCCAAACGGTTGACAGAGTAAAGCTCAGATTGATATCAGTTGAAACTTCAATTTTAGTGCAACAGAATAATCAAACCACACTAACCACATGAACAATGAAAAACATTGCTCATGTGTTTTTTACTTTTACTGCTTAAATAAGAGTAGAAGTAAGAAATCAATATAAGAGAACTACTAAACTTGCTAACTAAAGAAGAATATTTATATTAAATAAAAAGCTAACAAAACAATTCATTATTTATTTACTATAAGGTATTTACTGCAACACATTATAGTAAACACCATAATATGTTTAAAGCTTATTCCATTGAGGTGAGTATTCATGAGAACAAACTTAACGGTCATATTTTACTTCCTTAATATGTTTACATTTTGTGTAATTATAGTTTCATTTCATGAAATACTGAAAAGTTAAATGATCAGTTGTATCTTTTTACCTTTGTCCTAATCTGCATGCATTAATTTTGCATGTCACTGAGGCTGACGCATCTGTATTTCCTCACTGACGAATAAAAACATCTTTCTATTTCAAATTTTCTATTTCTAACAGGGACTTTCTCACTCTAAGCACTACTACTTAAAATGAAACTTCTGAACATAAAAACAAAATGGCTGGTAAAAGAAAAAAGAAAAAATCAAGAGGGTAAGTGTCTACCACAAACTGATTAAATCACCTATTATCCGAGTTTCTGAAATCAACAAGACACTTCTTAAAATGTCATTTTTTTGAGGGGAGGGGTTATCTTGACATCTGCTGAACATTTTGTGCTAAAGTATGAACTCCATTTGATTAACATAATGTAATCAGGTGTAGGCATACTATTTTATTATTTAAAAGAAGTAAGATGGAACCGGAAGATTTTTATTACACAAAATTTTCAGCTGAATTGCAATGCCTTCCGGCAAAGCTTTACAGATAACAGATCTATTGCTGGCTCTGATCAACCAAGTAATGGCAGCATCACCAACCACACTGGTAGATACAGCAGCTACTAATCATGTTGTTGTTGGTACTCCAGAAAGTTTGTCTTTCAGATTTCACAGTGTTCTTTCATCTTGGTCTGCAAAAGTTGAAAATGTTTCACATGTTGTCATGTTACATCCACAGATTTCTTTTAACAAGTGCACCCAGAAAGTATTCACAGTGCTTCAGGTTTTCCACATTCTGTTATGTTACAGATTTGCTCCAAATTTTATTACATTTCCTCAAAATTCTACACACAAATACCAAATTAAGACAATGTGAGAAATTGTTTTTGAGTATTTTGCCAATTTATTAAAACTAGAAAACAAAAAAAATAAGTTACATAAGCATCCAAAGCCATTGCATAATACTTTGTTGATCCACCACTGGCAGCAATTACAGCCATAAGTCTTTTAGAATATGATACCTCAAGTTTAGCCCACCTATGTTTATGCGGTTCTTCCCAAGCTCCATCAGGTTGGATGGTAGACATCGGTCAGCCATTGTCAGGCCTCTGCAGAGATGTTCAGTTGGATTCATGTCTGGACTTGGCCACTCCAGGAGATTCTCAGTGAATCTGAAGCATTGAGTTGTTGTCCTGCTGAAAAATTGTTTGCATTGTATTTCTTTGGGACTTTATGTGATAAAACATTGCTAATTAGTCTATTAGTCTGGAAACTAATGAGTCCATGACTAATGATATCTCTGCCAACAGATTCTCCTACCTGAGCTGTGGATCTCTGTTGCTCATCCAGAGCTACCACACACCTCTTGGTTGAATGATTGATGCTCTAAATCAGGGGTGCCCAATATGTTGATTGCGATTGACCAGCAAAATTGTACTTTTTCTTCTCTAATCTTCTCGAATTTTGTAATATTCTTGCTCTAGATCCCCTATGAGATCCTGAGTTGTATCTAAATTCATCCTCGAAGCTTTATAAAATGTGTTTGGTTCAGTTTTCAACACGTATCAAAACTTTTATGCGTTATTTACAATGAATCTGCTTAATGTAGGTAGAGCATATTATATGGTCAGACAACACGGTAACACGTTGGTATAAAATCTTCATAGAGCTCGCATCACTGGGGTCAGAAGTTCACCCAAACTAGTTCTTTAACGTAAAATTTTGAATGATATGAGCTATAAATAAACCTTGGGCCAATGGTGTTTTCCTCACATGTTAGAAGGTCCACAGGAAGCTTGGTTACAGAAACCGGGTTTGACAGACAGCTCTGTGCATGTGGTCGGTTTGTGGAGGAAACCCGGTGACAGATCAGCTCAGTGCAGCTGGGCAGATCAAGATTCCTTTTTTTTTTTTCATGTGTCCTCTTACAGCATTTCACACACACCATATAGAAAAGCCAGTTGTCTACATGTGCGAAGACTGTTTTGCTCTACAAAAATGATACCTCAAGACAAACTTTATAAAATCAAGACTGCAGATCAGCAACCGTTAGCCCTCCCAAGACTCCAGTACTCTGGGATGTACTGTTCCTTCTTATAAACAGACAAAAGACGGGAAAAACAATTGTTTAAGAACCAATATAAATCAATGACCACCATGCTAACATTTTATTACATGTCTTCTAACAGTACAACATTCAAACTGACCACCACTGCTCACACAGCACCCTCCATACATCATGACACCCCACTAAACATGAGTAAAAAGCTTGACAGTAGATTCATCTTTGATTGCTTTAGATTAATCACACACACAGAATCACTGGTGGCAAACTTCCTGGCACCTGCTGTTAACACATACACTTCTCCAGTAACACTCAACCAGAGTCCTGGATTCTCTACGCTGTTATCCTCAACTCACCCCAAGGTTTTCACCACCTTGGGGCTAAGATAAATGTATTTTCTATTTGATGTTAACTGGGCCAGACATTTTTTAATCCTGCTGAGAGATTCAGTTATGACCTATTTTATATCTGCTGGCAGAGCCCTTTACAATTAACCCTAACCCCAACTTGTTATGTTTCCAGGGCATTATGTAGAGGAACAGGCCCACAGCATCATAGATCATCCTTTGTACTTGGACATAAGATCTTGCTTTCCCAAATTTTGTTTTTCAAAAGCCTCAATTTTAGTCTCTTTTTCAGATTTTTACCTAACATTTCTCCCAAACTGTTAATTGTCATGTAGGATCCAATAGAATCTATGAAAACCTGATGACTGCAACCCTCTAATTGTGAACTTTGGGATTTTTTAATTTTACTTATTTATGTTCTTCTTTCTTTATCAATCCTGTGTGTGGTTTCAACTTTTCAACACTGATTTTGTAAATTAAAAACCAAAAAAAAAAAAAAACACCCCTGCCCCTCCCAAAAAAAACCTCTGAACTGTTTTCCTAATAATCCAGATTTTTTTTATATGAGTGTGAGATAACAAAATATAATTTCATAAAATGGCTTTTTACACATGTTTACCAGGGTTCCTAAAAGTGTTGAGTGTGCCTTATGGTGTGGAGATAATTCCTGATTTCAACACGCCTTCCACATTGTCTAAAAAATACATTGTTCTACAACTCTGCCTAATTTGAATACATAGATCTAATACTTTTTCAAAATTCTTACAAATGTATCAAAATACAAACAGCGGTACTTATATTCACAGGGCAGCGATGGGCAGTACACGGATAACTATGACAAATGGCACATATCATCCTACTGTAAGTGCTACAATGGTATCTGTCACAATTCACTCTCAAAAAAGTTGAGTACTTCTGTTTGCAGTCCAAACTGTGTCCTTTAAAGTTTTCTCCACAAAAATAGCTTCTCCTCCATGAGTAAAAAAGAAAAAATAAAATCCAGCAGACACCCCACAGACCCGTTGGTGTTTTAGCAAATCACATAGCTCCACGTTTGCAAGTCCCCCCTCAGGGATCAGAGAAAAATATAAAATCAGAAAAAAGAAAGTTACGTTCGTTGATTTTAGTTTTTACATTGAATTGAAAGAGAGGGGTATTTCTTCCAGAAGGCTTTCTAGCAAATGCATCTTTCCACCGAAGGCTCAGCTATTCTCCACGTCTCCTCATGCTGTTGGTAACCCAATAAAGTGTCCTGTCACAGTCCTCCATCTAAAGCTGGGTGGTTGCGGTGAAGCGCCCAGTCCTCCTGTGTTGCCGTTGACTGGCGGGATGGCGGCAGTAACGTGGCGGCCTGCCGCTCGTCTTTCTCTTGGAGCTACGTGGTGTGCGAGGGTCTGGGGGGGCTGGTAGTCAGGCCTCCTCCGCGGTGGCATCTATCCCAGCGTAGGTGAAGTTCTCAAACAGAGCCATGTTAACGTAGGCCTGGAAGATAGATGAGGTTTGGAATTTCAGGAAAACTGATGGGGAAATATAAAAACCATTTCCAGCATTCAATTGAAATTAGCAGCTAAACTTCACGGAAATGACCACATTTCTACCTCTGTCATTGTGACTGTTAATTTGTAAGAAAGGGACGTCTGCGTTAAAGAGAAATTGCAGCAACATGATGATTTATGATGCAACACTTTTTGTAATACAGTGCGTGGTGAAAGTTTTTATACCCTTTGAACTTTTTCACATTTTGTTAAACTGTCAAAAATGTTAGTTTGAAATCTAAAAACTATTATGTGTTTTTGTAATCAACCGTGTCAAAGTTGCTGATTGGAAATAGGCCTATGCTTTGACTAGGTCATTTTGACACATGATTAGGTTTTGGTCTAAACCATTTTATGTTAGCTAAGGATGTATATTTAGTGTCATTGTCCTGCTGAAAGATGAACCTGCAGTTTCTCTTCCAGTCTGGAACTTCTCAACCTGCAAATAGTTTTCTTCCAGGATTGTCCTGCATTTAGGTCAGTCCATCTTCTCATTAACTCTGACAAGATTCCCTCTACCTGCTGAGGAAAAGTATCCCCACAGTATCATGCTGCCACCACCATGCGTCATTCAGGTAATGGTGCCTTCAGGGAAAAAGTAAAAAAACTTAAAGCGGTATGAATGCTATTGTGAATCAAGAATTACCTTCCTGGCTTCCTGCATCCGGCTGAGTTGGACAGAGATTTGTGAGAAGGGTGGTCTCTCATAGGGACGATCCCTCCAGCACTGCCTCATTAGTTCATAGCTGGGATGACAAACAATGACAGAACTTCCTAAATAATGTTTGGATAAAAATGATAACACCCTATCATTTTGCTAAAACTCCTAACAATTACTAAAATAGTAAAACAGAGTTGAATAAATCAGTTAATTGCCTTTTGGAACAGGACACTTACACCTCATCATCACAGTTTTTGGGTTTCTCCATCCTGTAGCCCTGTGGCAGTTTTTCATAAAGTTCGGCACATGTCATTCCACAGTATGGCGTACCACCTAATTCACACACAAACAAGAGGCAAAAAATAAATTCAATGTAAAACATGGGACCATGAAATGCACAGCAGAGGTTAAAATAGATCTATTATTCAGACAGTCAATTGTGCTAGACGGGTAGATTTGGAGAAGATAGCTCTTCCTGAAACTATAAAAAGAATTAACAAAAAGCAGAAATAAAAACAGAACTTTTCTGGTATCTTTGCAGTCTGTACAGAAAAACAATTTGAACCTGCATTTTATTACGATGTTGTTAGCATTCTTACCCAAGCTTACAATTTCCCAAAGTAGAACTCCAAAAGACCATCTGTGAGGAAGAAAGCCAAAAAATAATTGAGATCAAGCAAGTGAGAGAGAACGAAAAAGTTTTTTTCGTTTTATTGTAACTGTCATAAAAGAGCAAATGCACTTTGTTGATGATATCTGGTGCCCTGCAAACAGAAACGAGCAGTGCTAATCTACAAATCAAAAACCGTACAACTCCAAAAACAACCTTATCTTGCATTCATACCAGTTTTGGCTATGACAAATGCATGAATTAAAAATGCATGAACTAGAAAACTTGAAATAAAAAAAAAACTACACAAAGTTTTTAATTTTAATCATTTAGTAGTTGAAGTTTCTATTTAAAAATTAAGATGTGTTTGTGTCATTCATTTTCAAAAACATAAAGCCACAATCTTTTCTAGAGTTGATAAGCAAAACCTTCTGACATGCATAACCACCAGTTTTATATGTCACAAGCTGGTGTGGTAGATTACAAAATCAGACAAAATGTTGTTTGTGCTCAGTCTGTCTTTTTGCCTCACAAAAAGGTATCTCTGCTGCACTGGTTCCTACGAAAATTTCACTCATTCTTCTTTCACTAATTCTTGGTACTGTTTCGATCCTCATGAGCAAGGTTTTTTTTCTTCTTCCTCTTGCTGTCCTGTGTTTTGCTGGCCTGCTCTCTGCTGCATAAACAGGCTCCAGTTGACAACGAGTCAACTGGCAGTCTGTTTCCTAGGCTTCCTGGTTTGTGCTTATCAGTTACGTTGCACACTTTTATCAGTGTAACAGTGACGGGGGATGATTTGTTGTTTTCTGAAGAAAGACACTTTGTGTTGTACATAATGAACAACTTTAATGCCATCATTTTGTACAAATAAAAGACTCACACATCACTCTTGCTCGTATACACGCTGTAATTCAGGGACTCGATGGCCATCCATCGTACAGGCAGTCTACCCTAGAAGCAAACCAGCAGATTTATGTTAAGGTGGTTAATTTTCACAAAGTAACTGAAATGTCAAATCCTGAGCAATATTACACCATCTCTGAATCAGTTTAAACATCTGTTTTCTCAAAGTGATGATTTAAGCAAAACAAAACACAGCTTTACAATTACTACACACAAAGGTAGTCTGCGTGTTTACAGAATACTGCCCTCTAGAGGCAAACCTTTTATTGATCCATTACTTGTCTGGATGTTTCTGTAACAGAAAATGGACCCAAAAGTTTAAAAAGCAATTCATGGGTTTTGTGCTTTCTTTTGTGCTGTTTTATGTCACAATTACCTTAACATCTTACCTTAATAAATTCATGTATATATTATTAAGGTAAGATGTTGAGGTAATTGTATGAGAACGGTTGTTGATGAAGCATCTGACAAAAAAAATAAATAAATCTGTCATTAACTGGGTCAGATAATAAAACTTTTCTATGCTATTGTAGAAGTAAATTAATTAAGATTTGTTCATTCTGGTGGTTGTGTCAACATTAAAAAAATGTTTAAGGTTACTTTGCCATTCATAATCAACTTTTTAACTCCTCAAATATTCCAATTATGTCATCTCAATCAACCTGACTTACCCATTGCTCAGGGCAGATTTATTTCCTCCCCCAGCTGTTCCCCCATTTTGTGCCCAGTGGACGTACATTTTAATTACACTGTATGAGAGATTAGACTATGTTAATGAATATATACAGGATTATAGTGTACTAAACTAGCAAGATAAAAAAAAAAGAAAAGCAGGACAGCAACCCCCAGGTTTGGTATTGGACACGACTGGTGTAATTCATCTACTCTGAGATGCTTTCAGCGCCCTCTCTTGGATTACTTTGTTAAAAACAAAGAAAAAAAAAAACTCACCATTGTTTTCTTGACATACACTTCTTCTCCTCTGGACAAACCAAAATCTGCAATCTTTGCCACTAGGCTGTCCCCTACAAGAACGTTCCTTGCTGCCAAATCTCTGTGAATGAACTAAAACCAACACAGAGGAGATGAGAAGGGAAGTAGTGATAATTGTAAAATTAACATGATTTACAAAAGGGTGAAAATAAACTTTGCCTGAAGTGTGAACATAATTTATAGACAGAATAGAATTTTGAGAATCATTACTGAAGCCTCTTTGCATACATTACTGAAATCTTGTATGCAAGATTTAAAACTTTATGCAGCATCGCAACATCCAATGACATCAACTACTAGAAAACAGCTGTTTTTGAAGTCCAAGCCCAATCAGAGACAGACTATTCCCTATGAGGCATATTGGAATTTTTTTTCCCTATCTTACCTGCTTATCACTGAGGTAATGCATGCCGGTTGCCACATCAACAGCAAACTGCAGCAGCTGCTGGGAGGTGAGGGTAGAAGCAGTGCCGTGCTCTTTTGCAAAAGCAGGATCGGTCTCCAACACGCGACTCTTCCTCAGAAAGTCCAGGAGGTTCCCATAGGGAGCGTATTCTATGGCTATGTACAGGTAGCCTGAAAAAAGACACACAGTTCTCGAAAAAGCTTCCTGACTAGCTCGCCAATTTTAACGCGTAGTTCTGTTACTATTAAAGTGGCAGTCACTGCCGCTCCAGCCAACTATGATACACATACGCTTGCTGTGAGCCGGCATATCATGCACATTTAGGGTTTTAATGATTTATTTGAAGCATTGCTTTTCAAATTGGCCAATAGCATCCAAACAAGAATTAGGTGGTTAAATCTGAATTTAATGTGGATTTTAAAAATCATTAAGGTTAAAGATCAACTTCCCACTTCGGGTAGCTGAATGCCTTCTACAAATAACTTTCATACTGTATTTAGATAACAAAATGAAGGTTTAATTATTTTGTGGCACTGCCACAAATTATGCCTCTAGTTGTCAACTTGAAATTTTCAAATAAAAAAAACACTAACAACTGTCTAACATGGTGGTGTCATCCTGTGGTGGTAGTGCATTGCACCATGGAATAAAACAGGAGTGCAATCTCCAAGTTCTTGAACTTTATGTTAATTAAACTCAGCAGATCAGCATTACTGATCTGCTGACATTATGTCAGGCCCAATCAATATTTAAAGACCAAGAGCCTTTCAGGATCGCATTCAATTAGTTTAAACTATTCATTTTTATTTTTATTCCACACCAATATCCTGTCGGTCTACCTAAAATCCCTGAGTGATGCGTTGACAGACTTGGTTGACAGATGGTAAGGGACTTGGCCTTGAACAATTTAAACTTGACTCAGACGTAGGCCGGACCTTTTTATAAAATCCTCACTGAACTCAACCAGATGGCTGAATCTCTCTCAACAGATGACAGCTTTCAGCTTTTCCACAGGCTATTAGGCATTTGTAGCTGTTGGAAAGGTTTCATGCTGATTTCACCAGGATCAGTTAGAGTGCCAAAACAATTAGTGAGGACCGTATGGGGAAGGAAGGAATAACAGTCTGATGGAGAGGCTGGATAAATATCTCGCACAGAATGTTCTGTATTTCCAGCAGAAAAAAAAACAAACATATCTGCCACACAGGAAAAATTTAACAAAATATATTAATAATTAAACAAGATTTGAAATCACTAATCTTATCAAAACTTAACAGACTTTGATCTGGCTTCATGTTTGTAAGTATGAAGCTCAATGGATTAATAACAACCATGATAATCATTAAGAAATTTATTGTGAAAGGAAAGAATTGCAAATTCTAAATTACTGCAAATTGTAAATTCTATGCAAATTTTTTTTTTAATTTTCCCACTGTTTAATGGGTCCTTATTTATTCCCTCAATTATTAACACACATTTTCTCCACTTGAAAACATATTTAGCTTTCACAGATTTGTTGTAAATATTCACAATAACCTAGCAAAGCTCTTTTTGTTTCGTTGTCTTTTTTGTTCATATTATTCAGTAGATTTGTGGCGTGGATTCTTGAATTTGTCAACCATTTATATTTCAAGGCTAAATTGGATTAGTATTGCTTCATCTAATGTGCTTACCACTAAATTTCCTCTCTCATATGTTATCAGTCTTTGATCAAACAAAAGTAATCACATTATTTGGGTTGGACTGCTATTAAAAGAAATTGATACATCATGGCAGGAACTTGCATCAGTGCTATGTTTCAGTATGTAAAATATGAGGTGGAATGATGGGAAATAAAAATTTTCCTTCACTTAGCAACTTGTATGAAGGCCAAAAAGTTTATATTTTTTCACGAAATAGAAATTGCAAATTAGATTACTCAGTTTTCCTTTTCAAATTTGTGGTCTTCATAACATTTTTTCCAGCATTGTCATGCTCTTTTCATTTAGGATTTTAAATTAGGCGAACAAAGCTTCCTTTATTACTTCAGAACTTATTGTGGTGAGTTGGGTAAGCAAATAGGTGCACAGGATTTTATTTAGGGGCTCAATGGTGGGACAGTTGTTGGGACTTTTGGCGTGACAGCATAACCCATCATCGACTTCAAAACAATTCCAGACCCAAATGCACCACTAGATGTCGCTCACTCACCTCTGTTTTCACAGGCTCCTATCAGGTTGATAATGTTGGGATGCTGGCCCAATTTGCACAACACTTCCAGCTCTCCAGCAAAGTCTCTGTGGTCATTCTCTGAGGCAAACTCTGCAGGCAGAACAGCATGCTTCACATTGTTACACAAAACATAAGCAAAACTAATTTTCCAGAATAAATCTCACAGATGTTCACTAGAGTCTCAGAAACTTGTCTTTTAAAAATCTTTCAAGCTTTTCTATGAATATTAGTGGCTTATTCACAAATATCCAGAACACGATTTAAACATTTTTATGTAAACATTTGCTCTAACATCTGATCTCTCAGTCATTTGGCAATGAAAGAGATTCCTAAATTTCAACTCTTTTCTCTCTAAATGCAATGGGCAACTAAGAAAATAATCAGTTTCACTGTACTTTAAACAATGTAGATCTGGTTTTTTTTTTTTTTTCAACTTGTAATGCTGTCATGATTAGGTAGAAGGACAAAAATGAGTTTAAAAGCAGATAATATCCAAAGAAAAACTTGGGCCTTCAATAACCTTGAGAATGTCTAATCAAGACCATTTTAAATATCAAACTGTGTCTCATTGCAAGAAAAGCATAAAGACATTTGAGTTGGTTTAAAATGTTGAAAAGTACTTACCTTTTAGCATCTTGATGGCTGCACTCATTTTGTTGCCATCCTTTTTGATCATGGCTTTAATAACCTGTTATGAAAATATGGTTAGCTTAATTGCTTAAAAGCTTGATTGCCATTCACACATTTATCAAAGTAGTAAGAATAAAATAGCAGTCTAAACCTGGCCAAAGTTGCCCTCTCCAATGACATCTTCAAATTTAATGTCCTCCCATTCAAGGATTGGATAGGTGAGCGGTTCTGGCGTGGGCTTGGGTCTTCTTGTTAGGGTCAGGGTTCCTGAGTTAAACTGCAGAATAGTTTCTTCTCCCTACCATAAATGTTGGCAAATAAACAAATAAACGTGAATGTTTTGTTTTCACATGTAGTCTTGAGATACGTTTTTATATTCTTCCAAAGTTAATACACCCTCACCGATCCAGACTGATAGGTAAATGTGCGCCGACGGTTGAGCAGCATCTTCCTGATGTAGAACAGAGCCAGCAGGGCGAGCAGTATGGTCACACAGGTAACAGTGACTGAGCCCACTACTGCCACCAGGAGCTGATTACCGTCCCCGGTGGGCTTTCCAGAAACACCTTGGGTGGTTGGTGCTAAAATCTGTGAGTCTGTTTTTATAGAAGAGACAAAGTACAAAGGACAAAAATGAGACAGAGAGACAGGGATTGTTTCTATCTAAGGAAGCAGCAGATGTAGTTTTAGTAGTCATCTTAAGAACTTCTGTTCCAATTGCCAATTTTATCAAAAAAGAACATAAAAACCTACTTCAAAAGAAACAATAAAGTCTTTATATCCTTATCATAATTGAAAAAGCAACCGAAGGACATTGGGATTTTCTCTTTCCTTTCCTGCCCTTAGAAGAAGTGTTGTAAGTGTGTTTTGCTTAAACAATGTTAAAGTCAAAGAATTTGTACATCCAACTACATTATTACAATTCCAACCCCCCCAAGAAACACTTAAACATAGAGAACAAGCTCCTTCTTACCATCTCCTTGTGTCTTCTCCTGAACAAATGTACTCCACTCTCCAGGCACTCTGGAGCAAGCTCTTACTCTGAACTGGTAGAGAGTGCTGCTGTTGAGCGCTGTCACGTCTTTTGTGGTCTTGTTTCTGTCATTGATGTCCAGCCAGTGATGAGGGCTGCCCTGGCCGACTGTCTGGTACTCTATGACGTATTTAATTATGCCTCCATTTGGATTCTCTGGGGGCTGCCATCTCACCTGAATGGCCGATGTGGAAAGGGCCTGGGCCTGGACGCTGCGGGGAGGTGAAGGCCCTGAAATGCAGACACAGTTACTTTTAGCTATTTTAGAACAAGTTTTGCAACAACAAAAAATAAGAATGAGATTAAGATTCTTTTTTTTAACATTTTCATTTAGTTTGTGTTTTATGTTGTTTTGTTTTATGTGTTTTTGTGACTTTCGGTAGCTTTGATATGTTATTTGAGACACCAACATTTTTGTGTCAGAGAATTATTTAAATTGAGTAAAAGAACAAAAGTTGGGTCTCGTAGCTCTTGTTTGTCTTGTAAGGTCTTTTAACATCTCTACATATCCATTTAACTATTTCAACAATAAAATTTGCAGATCTCATTTATCTTTCCACAACCATAAAAAAAATGAGCAATAAAAGACACCAGAGGTTTCCATTTACCCTGGCTGTTGATGCGGAAGAGGAAAGGTTTGGAGGCTGGCCCCTGGCTGCCACAGTTGATGAGGCGCACCACCACACTGTAGTCATGATGATACTTCAGGTTGTGAAACTCAGCAGAGAGCACATTGAGCAGGGTGGTCTTCTCCAAAAGTTTTTCATTGGACGGTGGGGGTTCAAAGAGCTGCACTAAAAATCCAGTGGCTGTGCCAGGAGTGATGTCACTGTCTGTAGGTAGTCGCCACCACACTTTAGCGTTATGGCCGTCTACTGTCCTATTTTCGATCTCAGGCTGAACCGTGGGTTCTGCAGCAAACAAGTAGAAACAGTAAGTTAGAAGTGCTAATTACACTTAAAACCAGAAGTTTACATGTTCTACGTAAAGCTTTATTTCTTACTGTCTGACGTTAAATCAGTCCAAACTTATTTTGATTAGATCCGTTAGAATTACCAAATTCATTTCTACTTGCTAAATGCCACAATCATAAGAAAAATAATATGAGAGAACTTTTTAATAAAGTTTACATACATAATGATTATTGTCTTTTCAAACTAAGAGAGTCATCTGGAAAGCCCAGATGACTTGGAAATTTCTGATGGGTTATCTGACACATTTGAGTTAATTGCACAGGTGTGAATATATTTAAAGGCCACACCTGAAGCCTACTGGTTTCCAGTTTGACAAGACAGGAAAGCCAAAAGAAATCATCCTAAATATCATGAAAATAACTGTGGAGCTGCAGAACTCTGATTCATTCTTTGGAACAATGTCCAGATGCTTGAAGTTGCCACTTTCATCTCTTCCAACGATTAAACGCAAGTTTAAACATGGTAGGAATGTCCAACCATTATACTCCTCAGGAAGGAGATTGGTTCTTTGTCCACAATGTACAGAATAAAAGCCAAACATTTAGTGAAGATGCTGGCTGCAGCTGTTAAGAAAGTGTCATTAAGACGTTAAAACAGTGAAACATATCCTGTACCACTATGGGCTAAACAGTCACGCTGCAAGGAGGAAGCCATTAATCCAAAAGAAACATAGATTGCAGGTTTACTAACACATGCAAAGACTTTCATTTTGGAAGCATGTTCTCTCCATCTGATTCAACTAAACAATTGCACTGCTTGGCCATAATGGCCATCGTTACATTTGGAGGAAAAATTGGGTCGCTTGTAAGCCTGAGAACACCATCCCGGCCATAAAATATGGAGTCAGTAGCATCAAACTGTGGTGCGTTTTAGCTGCAGAAGGAACTGGTACACTTCATAAAATGAATGGCATTATGAGGAAAGAACATTATGTGGAAATATTGAAGCAATGTCTAAACACATCTGCCAGTAAGTTAAAGCTGGGGTGCAAATGAGTGTTCCAAATGGATAATGACTCAAAGCACGCAGCCAAAGTTGTTACAAAGTGGCTTAAGGACAACAAAATCAATGTCTTGGCTTGGGTGTCACAAAGCCCTGATCTCAAGCCAATGGAAAATATGAAGGGGGATCAGACAAAGAATAAAAATAATAAAGGGTGAAAACTGGGACAGAAAAGGTTAGCACTGTAAGTTAAAATAGGAAAGCTTTAACAATGACAGTCTTCTCCATTTTACCTCTCATTTCTTAAACATAAGATTTGAAGCATATCTACGGTACATGGACTAAAGAACAAATATAGACTTTTCCAAAATGCCACATTCAGTATTTCAGTGTAGACAGCTCATTCTATGTCAGTAGTCTTGCTGTTTTTTGAGTTTTGGGAAGTGTTATAATGGTGAAGTCCCGTTGGCATTTTTTGTGTTGGCTTATGATTTTGTCTCTCACGCTTAACCCTGTTTCTGTATTCTGATCTCTGTGTTGAGTTTTTGTTAAGTAATTTCCACCAGTCAACTTCTATAACTTGTCTTATCCTTTTGATTCCCTCTCATTTACTCTCATTCTGTTAATTAATTAGTAATTAGACTTATTTGGTCCTCAATCTCCCAAGAGTTTCAGTCACTCCTGGTACCCACTCTGTCTAAATGCCTGTTGTGCTTCCCTTGGTCCCCATGTCTCCAGGCAAGTTATTTCAACTCATGTTGCCTGATTTGACTTCACTCCTTCTCCCAACTATATTTAATTGATGTCATTTTTAAGTTTCTTTACAATTAAGTGTTTTATTTTCCATCTTCTTTGGCTGTTTGCCTACCTCAATCTTGTATTTGGTTTAATCACTGGAACAAATCTTGATAAAAAAAGATCAGACCTGAACATGGACCTTAAAGATGAGCTTATAAAGGTTTTGCAACATGTGATAATATAGTAAAGCAGCGGCTCACCTTTCTAGGATTAAAGACGTGCCTTTGAAAAAGATAATATTGCCCCCACCCAGCAACTCCACTGTTTCATGTCCAAGTACCTTTCCTGCGTTCAATACTTTACTGGCACTGTAGTCTGAACACTGCAACATGTGCTGCACTTCCTTTCTGCCGCAGTTTCAAGCATGACATCACAGACACAACCAAAAACGTCATTGTGAAACCTTGTCAGAAACCAAGAGTTTGCTAGATGCTTCATCATAAGTCTTTTAGGGTCTGATCAGTGACAGTTTATTGTCCGTTTCTAGCAGCCTTCAAACGCACAGCCAAGACCAAGGCTTTAGCATTTTACGGACTCCTCATCGTCACCATCATAGATTCATCATCATCATAAACATACCTCCACCAGTCTTTGTTCCTGTGCCCTTGAAGGAAGTTGTAGATGAGTCACAGCATGTTTCAGTGTTCTCGACAATAATCTTGCTCCTGCCAAAGTCTCTTTAAGCGATTTAAGTATGAACCCAGATATGACTGTTTCTATGCTTTGGTAGCTAGTTCATTTATTTAAATGGCCCATAAGTTATCCTCCAGACCTACCTTTCTGTCCTATGGCTGTATTCTGCTCAAACCGCTGTAGCTGTAGATGTCTCCCCGTTTACTTCCACAGCTACTTGGCCTCTATTTCTAATCCTCTTTGCCAGATCCTTCAGCTTCCAGGCCAGCTACTATTTCTATCATTTCATGCAATGGGCTCCAAACCACCCTCCAGAGCTTCATCGTTGGACCATTTAGCCCCCCACCTGAACTCGCAGCATTGTTGGGCCAGCCTCCATGCCTCCCACCTGAATTATTTGCCTCATTTGCCCTTGTGAACTCTCGTTTTTTTGCTCTGTTCTTTGCTTCCAGTTAGTTTTATTTGGACCCTTTTCAATGCATCTGGAGAGGTACCGTGGGAGTGGTTGTACTATGCATGATGTTGAGATTTATGCTAAGTTTTGTCAACTTTGGTTTCACATTTGGATAATATCTGTCCAATGAGAATAATTACTTTCCCTTAAGGAGGTGTTTTGAGTTAAGTTTTACAAAGTCTATTCATATAGCATAAAAATGTGATTAACTCTTGTATAATTATAGTGTAATTAAAGTGTTACTGTAATAATATATCGTTAAGTGAATCTTATTATTCTTTCTCTACTATTGTTGTGCCCCCCAAAGAGGCAGGGTTTCTTTTTCAAAACATCTTTCTTGCATGCACATACTAAGACAGTTATTTCATTTGTTATGATTGTAATCACAATAGTAACTCATGTTTAATTAAATTATATCTTCATTCTCTGATAGTTTTTCCTGTACAGAATATGCCTGATTGTGCTCTGGTATTTATTTCATATCAATAAGCTTGTGTTTTGAACGTGTGTGGCTGTCTGAACTGACAATTCAGTTATACATCGGTCTCACCAGGACAGTCTGTCTCCATGACAGCTTCTGGTCCAGATTCTCCTTCTCCTCCCTCCCCAGGACGACTCAGCTGGACGCGTACGCGATACCTTGTTGAAGGCTCCAGATTCATCAACGTGATGGGCTCCTTGTCACTATAAACTGAAACAAAACGAAGTATTGATAAGATTAACATTTCAGTTGTGGTTGCGATGTTTAATTTAAAGTTTGGCAGTCCAGGTCCTTAATGGTACTCTGCTGCTTCTAGATGTGTCCCTGTTCCAATACACCTTAATGTGTATAATGTAAATATATCTAATCAGATACATTTTAGATTAAGCAACAAAAAATGTGGATATTGGACCCTCTCATGACCATCTGTTTAGAGATTATTATAAAGAGTATTCTATGTATGTTTCTCACAAGTATTTGTTTTGGGGAGCAGTCTCTGTGTTTATGATTAATCACAATCTATTGTTCTACTATCCCTTTTCCTTTTATCGCCAACTTCAGCAAAGCTTTGTTGCTTTGGCTAACATGTTACAACATTTGAGACTCCATGTTTTACAACTGCTAAGGGGGGAAAATTGCTTAAACATAAAAATCATAAAATCAATTGTACTGGCTTTATGTTTTTCTCAGCCTACCTATAATTGAGGACCAAAAGTCTCTGTTCTCCACAGGCTTGTACAGAAGTTTGGTTGAGATTATGGGGCCATCGCCTTTGTGTGACTCCACCGGCATCACCAGCAGCTGCTTACTCCTTTTTTCAAGTAGCTTTGGAGCTGTAGTTGGCACTGGGGGCACTGTGTAGAAACATGAGATGATTCACCAACAAATGTGACAAAATGTACCCTTTGTACACACACGTAAGCACTGCTCATAAGTAACTCCACACTCAGACCTTTAATAGTAACGTTGAACTTGCGAGAATCCCGGCCTCCATTGGTGGACACCCGGCACTCCCACAATCCCCCTTGTTTGGCGCTCAGAGGAGGGATCTCAAACAAGGCTGTGCTCCGATTGGACTCCTGGATTGTCTTAGAGGCCTAAGTGAAAAAGATGGAAAATGGCTGAGCAATACAGGATGAAAGCCACATGTTCATTTCCTGTGCCCACTTCTGTTCCTGCTTGACTTTTCCTCAAGAATGTCCTCCCAAGGAAAACGTTCTTTGTTCATGTGGGAAATGTTGGCACAACTATTCATCAGATTGTTTCTGTTATTAAGGAAACAGAGCAGTAACAATAACATAGTCTGAACATATCACATCAAGGCAATGCATGGTGACTGCTGCAATGTAGAGTGATACAGCCTTATCTGGTCAAACCATTGTTGTGTTGACTTCCTCAAAATGTGACCCAGCTTTGAAAGCATCAGCCAAGGCATAGTTCAAGTACATTTCCCCCCTCAACTTCCACATTTCTGAAACTTTAGTCCTTATATCTTACAGCTTTATGCCTCTTTATGAACATTTCTTCTCATCCATTACTGTCATTTCACATGCTTCTTTGCCTTTGTGCTGTTTTCAAAGCGCTAATTAAATGATGAATTTAATTATCTGACACAAAGCAATACTACAGGGGAATGGGATGAGGCTTGAAAAGAAATTTGAACTACTAGGAAAAGTGATTACAATTTGAGAAAGAGAAGAGAGCAGAGTTTTCCTGAAACATTTTGTAGCAGCGGGGTTATTAGGCAAGACAAAATCTTAACATCGTATGACAGAATAACACAAGAATGACTGAGGGGGCAGTGGCTATGTGGCACACCACAATCAGACCATGAAGACTCACTGGCAGGCTTTGAGAAAGCATGATGTTTTTTCAAGTCAAAATCTGCATTACAAAACAAACAAAAATGGCATGAAAAAAAAAAAACAGTACAAATATTCTCACATCCGCAGACTGTGTAAAACTGAATTAACAACAGCCCTCTCCAAACTTGTGTTTGACCCATAATTACTCGTATCATTTTAATGTACATATGCTAGCTGTAGAACAAGTTGTATTTTAACTCAAGTGGAGTGACAGATGGTGTTCTCAGAAGGATGTTTTAAAGGCAACTTGTTTTAGAGTTGCTAAACCCAAAAAAGTGAAACTTGAACTAGTTGTACGCAGAAAAAATTTTAAAAGAAAAAAAAAGGTTTAATATTACCATAAGATGCTAACATAAATAGTACTGGTGACATAGTCCCTGTGAGGACTATGTCACTCCAGGACTATGTCACCAGCACACAGGTGATGGACACCTGTGTGCATTAGAGTAACACTGGTAGTTAGAATTTGATCACTTGTGAGGTCTACCTACATGCTGGCTGAACTTCAGTATTTGTTTTTTTTTAATTTATCACCAACAACCATTCACTGTTATGGTAAATCACAGGTAGACGAGGTTCACCACAGAGCGCTTTTAAATCCCTGGGTAATGTGCCAGTCTGTTAGCTCTCTAAGGTAGTTTCCTCAACAGAATATAAAAGAATTTCTATAGCAAAAAAACATGTATAATTTTTCCTTCATTACATTACTTTGTGTTGGCTTATTACTTAAAATCCCAATAAAATACATTCACGTTTGTGATTTTAACATGACAAAATGTGAAAAAAAAATAAGATCATGCATTTTTGTACATTTGTATTTTAAATAATTTATATACTATATTTTCATGTTTATTTTAGCTAGGCCTTCAATATATTATCCTCCCAAGACTGCTTACGGTCTACTGACCTTCAGCACAGTGTTGTCCAGCTTTCGAAGCTCAAAGCTGTTGTGGCTGGGTAGAGGGTTGCCTGTAGCTGAGCATTTGACCTTGGGACTGGAATTCAGATTACACTCCAGGTCACAATCCAATTCCAAAATTTGAGGAGCCCGTTCTGGAAAAGAATGGAAAATATTCGGATTAATAGTTTATAGGTGATATGAAAAGGCTGCAGTTTAATCTATAAAAATATTTTGAAAGTTTTGATTTTGAATCATGGTAAAAAATACAGTTTTATCAGTTTGGTATTTGGTTAAATGTAGTGTATTTATCACTACATAAAAGCTGATTAGCCTTTTAAAGTTTCAGCTTTCAAATGTTTGGTGAGCAATACTTAGACTTTAACAGTTTCTACATCTTTCAAAAATGATGAGAGACTATTATTTTCTTTTTGTTGCCTTAACTCAGAATAGTAGCGCTTTTATTTTTTATTTTTACAAAAAGGGTTAATATGTCTGTTATGATGCTCACCAGACTTCTCACAGTTCTGTCCTCTCCATCCTGTGGGACACTGGCATCCACTGAAACGATTGCAAACTCCTTCATTCTGGCATTTGCAGCTTAACCGGCAGTCTGGCCCATATGTGTCATTAACACAAGCTGGAAAAAAAAGACAAACCGAACACCATATAAAATTTAGATAGTTGAACTTAACTCTAATATAGCTACAAGGAAAGTTAGGTTTTACACACCTTTTTCACACAGCCTCCCAAACCAGCCGCTGGCACAGGAACAGCCATAAGGGTCTGGGAGGCAAAAGCGAATCTCTTTGCAGTTGCTGTTGTGGTTGGTTCTGCAGGACTCCTGGCAGTTTCTCCCAAACATTCCTGCTCTGCAGGCTGCTCCCCATCAGTGGAAGGTAAGAATCACAAATGTATTTATTTGTATTCCTAAAAATGTGCTGTCTTTCAAACTGAATTGCAAAACACCCTGACTGTAACCAATCTGTCAGCGTCACCAGCCAGAAAAGCTGCTGAAACATCTTTTCAGTTATTTATGTTTTGTCACACAATAGTCAATGACGTTATAGTGAAAACAAAACACTCGCAATCCAAACGTTACAGATCATAACATTTACATAGACCAGCTGTTTAGATAAAGTACATTTAAAAAATACAGATGAACCTTTTTGTATATTTCTAAGAGACATACAGACAGATAGATAATCAACTTTTATGGATATTATTTATTTTGTCTGAGTGTAGTACAAACCTGTCTCACAGCGTGTCCCCATAAATCCAGGAGGGCAGACACAATCCCCGTCTAAATCATGACAAACTCCTCCATTAAGGCAGGCTGGGCAGTCTTTGTCGCAGTTATGACCCCACTTCTTACTGGGACAGTCTGCAGAAATGAAGTTATTTATTATAAAATATGTTTCTTTACAAGGATGCAAAACATTTTTACATGCTTGTAAATATTAAATAAATTCACCCATACATTTAAATCCAAAGCAACATTTTTAGTCATTGAAAAGACTTTTTGGTTACAGATAAATGTAAGCATTTTAATACGCATTAATTGCACCATGATGCTACATGTTATTATTGATGCATCAGAGTCTTCTGTGTTGGTGTTGCAGGATGTTGGTACTAAGTTTAACCTATGTCCAGATGTCTGATCACTAGTAACAAGTTGATCCGTTGCTAATTACAAAGCAGAGCTAACAAAGATTCCTCAAGGCTCCTGTATTGGCCCACTTCTCTTCTACAGTACATACTCCTTAGGTCAGGGACACACACAACTTTATATTTTAGTGTAACTACATGACCACGATCCATTCAGTCACTAATTAGATGTCCATTTACGTAGATAGAAAAATAGCATTTCTCCAGCTCATCACAACAAAACAAAACAAAAGTAAACAAAAATCCCCATAAAATGATAGATTTTGGTTCCCAAAATGAAACATTGTTCAGTTTTTGATGTTGACATTAAAAACAACAAAACAGACAAGAAACCTTGTTCAGGAGCTTCTCTGTAGCTACTAAACAATCCTCTCAAATAGCCAACATGCAGAAATGTTTGCTTCCTTTAAATCAGGCCTGAATTTTATTTGTCATCAGTTTTGATCATACTGCCTCTTAAGGCTTAAATTAGAAACATTTTCATAATCTATATTTTGTCTTCAAAGTCATTTTTCTTAAAGAGTTTTCCTCTTTTTCATATAGTTTTTTGACTCACATTATGTATGAATGGGGATACATAAATCAGCTTGCTTATATTTTGTCCACATATCACCTTTATAAAAAATATAGAACAAATAGAAGTAGAACAAACACAAAATCATGAATCTTAAACTTACTGTGAGCAATTCTCCAAAGCATCTGCGTTTCAGATAACTGAATATTCAAAAATTTCAGTGTAGATTAAAAAAAGAGACTGAACATCAACTAATGAAAATTATACAACAATAACACTTGGGCAACAAGTTGTAAGTTGTAAGCAAGTTTTATGCATGGAAGAGTTTTAAGAATGAAGCAAAAATAGCAAGGACACAAGCCAGGAGGCAACTGATAAATGTTTTATGAATACGCAACCGCATGAGTGTTTTTAGAGCAACATGTTCTGCTTTTTTATGTTTCGTACAAACCACGGGGGTGAGAAGCAGATTTATACCTCTATCTGAATGTCAGCAAAAAGGCAAAAAAACACCCACAGAATACATTTGGATTTAAAAATCACAGGCATCACCTGTTTTCTTTCCGCAACAGACAAAATCTAATTGTCAGGGTTTTGTTTTGCAACTCTCTATATGTGCATAATCTCAGCTGAAACATTACTAGTTGGAGAACCGACAACAGCTTTTGTGAAGCTATGAGAAACAATGTGAAACATGAAAATCTCTCACACTGGAATGCAATCTCATCTGGTACTGCGGTAGTATTATGGTTTGGGCCGGCTCCAACATCTGGGCCAAGAAAGCTTTCCACAATTAATGAAGTAATTCTGGATTAACACAGTAAACTTTGAAGAAAACCACTAATGTGTGATAGAGTAAGACAATAAGAACACAGTGGTTTTAGGAAATACCATGGCTATTTATTTTCCAAGGGAAAATCTTTTCTTCCAATATAAGGTTTTTCAAATATATATAGCAAGAAACCTATTTAAGAAAACCAAAAAGTTATTGCACAGTTAAGTCTGGCTCATACAGAGCAATGGTCAAAAATGAATTCAAGCTGTTGGAATGATCAACAGAAGCTGGAAGTAGTTAGTTGCAGTTGTTGCTGCACATGGGCTCCATGCAAGATAGCAAAACTGACGGTTAGTGCAATTCTACCCCTTTTAAATAAAAGATTCCCACTTTCAAAAAGCCTTTTTAACCTCATGCTGAACAATATTTTAAAATGTGCTTCTTAGTCACCTATTGCATCACACACACTCACATAGTGCAGTTCGGTTATATGCAATGCTTTTCATCAGAGTTTAGTGTGCTTTGTCACACTAAACTGTTGTTGATGGTTTTCCATCAACAAAACCCTAGCACAATGCTTTTAAGAGGACTGCAAAAAAGTAAAAAAAAATTCAACAGTGACTTTTATTTGAATTCAGCTCCCCAGAGTCAATCTTTTATAGAATCACATTTTGATACAGATACAGCAGCAAGTTTTAGGGAGTATGTCTTTAACACCTTTGCCTTTTTAGAGTCTGTATTTTTGCCTATTTTTTCTTCTAAAATTGTTTTTCTCCAAAGATTGATACGCATGTAGATCCATTCATGTTTCTACTCTCCCTAGAGCTTAATGATGCACCACCAAGCCTCACCATCGGGCTGATGTTTGCTGGCTTTTCACTCCACATAGCATTCATCAGATACTGTAGGTCAGAAACCAGAGAAGCATCTTCCACAGCCGTCGCCTGCATAGGATGTGACAAACTGCAAACATCGGGGCTTCTTGTGACTTTCTAGAAACAATGGCATTTTTCATGAAGCTCTTCCATAACAACCAGATTTGTTGACGTATAGAAATTATCCCACCTGAGCTTTGGAACTGTCTAGCTCCTCCACAGTTACTAGGGTCTGTCAGCCACTGCCATGTCTTGGTAGGTTTGAAGTCTTGCTATAATCCTTCCATTTTCTGTTCATCGACTGATCTCTGACATATTGTTTTACAACCCAACCTTCTTTCAATTTTACCACAACTTTTCCTGTGTGATTCTTCATCATGTTTGTTTTCTGACTTTTTCCCACAATGCTAAGAGGCCTTCACGAAACAGCTGTATCCATGCAGGGATTAAATTACACATGGATGGACTCTGAAGGGAAACGCACTATTTTTTGTTAACACAAAAAGATAAAGTTCCAATAAATGCTTGACTTTGGGATTGTAATGTAAAAAAAAGATGAGAAAGTTCAACGGCCAATTTTACTTTTGCAATGCACAGCATCAAAAATATGTATTCACAGCACTGCTTGCCCTACCACATCTGCATGCAAGCAGTCTCACATCTTCACCCAGATATGATCCTCCAACATAGCAACTGGTGGAGTGTGTTAGATTTCACAAACCTCTAACGATAAGTCTCATCCAGGCGCCGTGGAGGGGGCTGTCCGCAAAATAGCTGGCGCTGTAGATGCCTTGATTGGCCAAAGTTGCATTCTCCACTGTCAGCGTAGCAGTGCTGTTAGTCACTTCAATCCAGTGTGTCATATAATAGTAGTTTCCTTTGAAAACATGAAAAAAATTGTACAATACACTGTAGAGTGTAGCTTCTGTTTTCACTTTCTTCATTATATTTGTATGAGTATTTTGTCTGGATGGTCTTTTAATGTGTTTTGAATTTCTGTGCTTCCCTTACCGTTAAATTTCCAGGTCACGTCCCTCCGTTCAGAGCCCAGCATCTCCATGCTGAGATGTGCAGTCTCTCCTTTGTTCACAGTCATTGTAAGGTACTTTGGAATAAAAGTAGCTGGAAACGCAAAGACCACCAATGATTTTCCAGCAAGATGAATGAACTCATATTTCAAATCTGGTTGTCTAGAAGCTGAACATACCTCCAATAAAGTTGTTTATCATTGTGAGCTTAAGTGGTGACTCCTCTGGGGTCTCACAATAGAAAATTCCAATATTCTCAATTTCACGGAAATCCTTTGCCACGACAATTCTGTGAGAGTCCTGCTGCACTTTAAAACTAGTTGGTTTTGGTAATTTGAGGATACTGTTATCTCTCCTGATATTCAACCTTACCGCAGGGCTGTGCTCACCATTGATACAGGAGATGGTGAAGTGACTGACGCCGGTGACCTTTGCTGTTGAGGTCATCGTCAAGTCCATCACTGCACCTGCATTACAGGACAGCACATAACAGTTCCTGTATGCTAAGTTGTTTGCTTTCAAGTACACATATTTTACATTGAGATCCATAGCTGGATGGGTAGTTAAAGTCCAGATAAAAAGAAAATACACCCTACATCAGGTCTAGAGTTTAAACAGTAAAATAATATACCACTAGTAACCCATTGCCAGTATTTACTAAACAAAGATGAGGTCAAAATGGGAAACTACTCCTCAAAACTGTGAGATAGTAATTTCCTTATAACATAATTGTATAACCTAACATTTCAGGCAATATTTTGTTGTTAAATAATTACTTATATACACATGCAGCAATTTCCTGGTCACATAAAATGTAGGTATCATAAAATGTTTAACTAATTAGTCATTGATCTCAAACAGAACAAGTTCAGCTGATGGTACTTTTGCAGCATGTAGTTGTACCTAAAAGAAATTTTTGACACAATACAAAGTAAACAGAAACAGATTGACTGTGATGTATAATTAATTAATAATGAAAACATTAGCTGTTTCCATAGTTGGTAATTTTATCTGAAACTACTTATCAATAGAGAACAGAGAAAAAAATATACATATCCAGAATTTTCAGTTCACACTCAGCTTTAGCTAAATTGATATATTCTAGTTAGCTTCAAACGACACAGTTTCTAACTGAAAACCTCAGTGATTGTGCTAGCTACTGTTAGCAACACAATCCAATGTTTTTTTTCTCTCTGTGATCTCAAACACAAAGTGTGCAGTTCTCTGTAAATTAGTTAATAGGAGAAACATTCAGAAGCGCAAATTACATTTTTCATTTTCTTCTGACTTTTTTTTTTACTGCTGTTTAGTTTTTATATGCAAGGTCACCATTATGGATTGATTATAATAGGAGATCTTACTGGGGCACTGAAAAACGTTGATACAACTGAAATAAATTGCTTTCATAAGTAAGTAATTGAATTAAAAAAAATGTACCAAGTGTACTAAGTTGTAATGCTAAGCAAACTTAATAAATTGACCTCAATAAACTTAATTTAATTAGATGTTGTCAATTGAAGCAATTTATTTTGCTGGAACAATCTTTTATTCCAATGTAATATTTCAAAATGAAAAACCGACATTTTAACTTCTGCATAAAAATATAATGCACAACTGGATTCTTTAATAAATTTGAAGTGCCAATTGAAAACAATAGTTTTTTTTTTTGTTGTTGTTTTAAAACAATAACTTTAGGTCCTGTTCTTCTTCTGTCTCAAAACGTATATCAGTGTTGGACAGCTTAGTATTGTATTACAATTTTTATGAGAACAGGTTGATTCCTCTGCTGCTCATTAGCCAAACATTTCTGCACTCAGATTTATTCACATTTATTTTCTCCTCTTTGAGTCACATACATTCTTCATACGTGATCAAATTATTCCAATCCTCAATCTAAGAGCAAAATTTGACTTCAAAAATTATTGCGCTAGTTTTTTTTTTTTGTTTGTTTGTTTGTTTTTTTGGTATTCTGAGATGTTCTTATGAAACACTAAACCTCAATCTCAAAACACAACTGATTAAAGCTGCGTGACCCAAAAATCTCAGGAAACGGTCCCACGTGCAATTTAGGATCATTTGGACCTACAACCTCAAAAAGGTTTCATAAAAACATAAATAAAAGACTCAAATGTGAACATTTTTAAATTGACACTAGAACAGTTACCTGAGACACATTAAACACTTAAAGGTCAGCCTACCCAACATCTCTTCTCCCTGCATGTGAAGCCACAGAACAATAGGAGGAAACCTGGATGAGCTTCGTTTTCCCCTGAGGGTTTATTGAACTAAACTCTATCATGCCAAAGTTTACGATACTATATCAAATTATTATAATTGCAAAGTCACTTAAGTCATAAATTGTTAGCTGAAAGCGACACATAGTCGATATCACGGTTTTCTTTAAATGCAGTTAAACATTTTCTGAGTTTATCTGCTGCCATATCTTTAATAAACTGCCACTCACCTGATAAGTCACAGAAGCAGAATACCAACACCCACAAGATCCCCATGGTTTGTGTAATCCTCATTGGAAAAATAAAACACCGTTTTCCACGAAATCACGTGCCAACCGAACTTTTAGAGCTCCACACCTAAAGCGGCGCCGCAGCGAGACGGCGACGCGTGTTTTTACGCATAGCGCATTCCAGAGCTCGCAGGTGAGAACAAATAAATCTCTTCAGTAATGAAGCAGTTGTCAGAGAAAGTATATCAATACTGTCACGCTGACTGCGGTCCAAGCTGTGGTGAAGCTCAACCTCCTCTGGGTGGGAGAGGAAGGAAGAGCGTCACCAGACAGCGGAGAGCTGCTGGCGCTCCAGACCTTCCCGATGCGAAAGATGTTTTAATTGGCCTAACATGCTCAAGTGATTGGTTCCACAAAAAATAAAAAAATAAATAAAAAAATAAAAAATAATAGACACACACACACAAAAAAAATAGAACACTATAATAACAGCTCAAATTAACCTGAAAAGAGATAAAAGAAAATCCTCTTAAAATAGCAATTTAAGGAAGCGACAATTCCAAAGTTTTACATAAAGTTGATGTTTTTAAGTATTTCATATTAGATGTAATCCATTCAAACTGTGTTGCTTTGCAGGAACAAAGAAAAGCCTAACATATTCTTGCTGTCTTCAAAATCCATCTGCATGTAATTTATACTCAGTATAAATACAGCTGTTTTTCAAAGGACTCCAAGGTTTGTTAGACAAGTCGAGTGAACAAACAACATCAGAAGACAAAGCAACATCACAAACAGGTCATCTATAATCCATAGAGAGGTTTAAAGCATATTTAACAATATCTCAACCTCTGAGCATCTGACAGAAAGCTGTTCAGTCCGTCACTGGCAGATGGAAAGAGTACAGCACATCTGCAAAAATGATCCGGCTGCCCACCTAAACCTACAGTGCAGGCAGGGAGACCATGGTAGATCTGGAGGAGCTTCAGATCTACCATGACTCAGGTGGGGGAATCTGTCAACACGATGACTATTGTGCACCGCACAAATTCAGCCTTTGGACATAAAGAAAGAAATAATTAAAAAGCTATAGGTTAATTCCAACTTTAATGTATGCTGCTGATAAAAAGTGTTTTACTCATTTATAGGACTCATATTTAACTTTTTGTTGTATGTGTACAATGTTTGCATTTAACGCCCCCAAAAACACACTCCCTACTGTGAAACATGGTAGTGGCAGCATCATGCTGGGATGTTGTTCTGTCAGCAGAGCTAAAGAAGTTCATAGGAAGATGAATGTAACAAAATAGTCAAGAAAACCTTTCACAGGCTGCTTGAAGAGGTTGTAAAAGTATAAAGTAGGACCTACAATGTAATGATTTAGACTAAAGCATATTGATGTGTTAGAATTGTTTGGCAAGGCTCTATAACACCTTTCATAGACACTTTCCACTCTGCCTGACTGAACTTGAACTATTTAACAAAAATTAGCTAAATGTTCAGCATCTAAATGTGCTGACTCACACTGACTCACAGGTGCATAATGCATGCCACACTTTTCAGATTTATACTTGAAGATTTTTGAAAAAAAAAAAAGTTTTTACTCACATGTAAGAAAAAAGTTTGCTTTAATATAAAAGTTTGTGTATTGTACAACTTTTGTTCAAAGTGGGTATCGGACAATTAAACTTGCTTTTTCTGTAAAACCAAATAGATATGAAGTAAGTCTAAACAATGCATCACTAGATGACATGTATTGCTGGATACAAGACCTGGGATTCATGTATCTTCTAAGACTGACTTACTAATCTGCTGCTGTATAACTTGTAGAGAGCAGAGTGCAGCAACAAGCCGGTGTCAAGTTCTGCCAAACGTAACAGCTTTGTTCTCTCACTTCGATGAGCTGCTTACAATCCCTGCAGCTTTTATGGTCAGCCAGACTCCCCCCTAATCAGTCAGTCTCAGGAAACGATGAACAATATGCTTGTTGTGTCTATTTCTTCCACGATGTTTTAAACGCACTGGAGTGTCCCATTCTGAGATGTGTAGCTGGGACGAGTGCCCATGCTTCTTTCTTGTTTGCTCTGCACAAAATAACAAAAAAGAAAAAAAATACTTGGTTGATTTAGTGCTTTTCCTACATTTCCTTGTGGCTTCAGACAATCGCCTTGAAGTTCAAATAACTTCTTATTGTTTGAGATTTCCTGTTTTCAGTTTTGGGAGATCACATGGGTTTGTAAGCAAAGCGCTTTCTCTTCTTCTTTAAAAGAAAAATATTTCTGAAAATAATGACATGTCCTATAGAGTAGGTCTGTAATGTCCCATATTTTCAGGTCAAATAAATCATAAATCTGAAAAACATTCCCTAAAGATCATCTAACTCATTTGTGCTGAGTTTAAAGAACAGAGTGGATACTAAGTCATAGTAAAAAAGCGATCTGAAATTGTTTAGTTTCCTGATGAAAATATTTTTATTTTGCTTTTTTTTCCTGCAAAGAACAGGGTCTCAACGTTCACCATCAACTCAGATCGATGAGCTCCTCAGTGACCTGATATTGTGACCTGTTTGCCTCCCTCAGCAGAAAATTTTCTCTGCACATGCTTTTTGTACATTTATGGATAAGACTGAGCTCAAAAACTTGATCGGTTGCCCATCTTTTTACATGCCCAAATCAAACCTGACAGAAATCTACGCCTCACAACGTAAAACATACATTTACACAACTTCTATCTAATTTTTTGCATCATTTTTAGCACACTTTTCAAAACCAAATGAGATGGTGAGTAAAATAGAAAGTGCTAAGTGTTGCAGACACAGCTTGGTGGAGCCTGCATAGAGCGCCAGAGGAAAAGCCTAAAGGCTGGGTCAGCACAGACGCTTCTGCCTCTGGCTGCATAAAGTCTGTCAAGAGCCAAATAAAAAAAAAGGTGTGTGTTTGCTTTTTTTAGTGACTGTGTGTATCTGAGCATAAAAACTGCAAGTGTCTGTACGGGATGGTCCCTTTGAAGAAAAAAAGAGAACTGTGAGCAAATATGAGGAGTAGGTGTGTGTGTGTGTGTGTGTGGGTGTGCGTGTGTGTGTGTGTGTGTGTGTGTGTATGGAATCCAGTGCGTGTGCATGTGTAACTACAAAGGAAATGGCTCTTGTTGGTTGGATTTAAAGGGTGGAGGCGAATATCAGTTTGACAGTGACCATTGTGTCTTATTATCTTTGTTGTTATGCAGCAATTATGGAGTGTGTTTATTGTTACAGCTACAGCCATTTACTTAATGAGATTACCGGCAAGGCCATTCCTCTGTCAGTGTGTTGACCAAGTTCAACAAGGACCATAGCACTTCGTACAGTAAATCATTTTCAAAAGTAATACGCTTCATGCATGGTTTTGAAAAGTAAGCCTAAAAAATAAGCATGGATTAAAATAACACAATCTGTATTTATTTTGTTGCACAGTTTTACATACAGATTCCCTCAAGTGATAAATTGAAATCATGTCAAAGAAGCAGTATTTATCTTCTAATTAAACTGAGCTTTAATGATGTAATTAAAACCACACCCCACAGTCTTGTGTTGTTTGGTAATCTGTATTGACCTTCAAATATCTTGAAGAGATTTTGACTTTACATGCTGTGTTAATGCTAAAGTATGGAAAGGGTGTACGCCTCAATGTGTTTTCCCAGGATTGTTTTAGCTTGACCAACAGAATATAGTGCATCGCTGTAGTTGAAGGAATAGAGTACATATTATTCAAATAAAAATCTGACAAGTGTGGCATCCATTTGTATTTAATGCAACTTTAATGAATATTTTGTAGAACAAACTTTTGCTGGGATTACATACATCTGCAACCTTTGTTTATAGAGACTGAAATTTCTGCCCGCTCTTCTTTGCAGTCAGATAGAATGAAGAGTGTGAATATTTTCAAGTCCTAGCATTTGGATTTCATCCCAGACTTTAACTGGACCTTTATACCAAATGAATATGCTTTGTGGTTCTCACAGTTCACTTAGGCTCGATGTCCTACTCGATGGTGAACCTCCATCCTTTCACAGCCTCCAACTAGTTTTCTTCCAGTTTTGCCTTGCATTCAGCATCTTCCGAGAAACTTTTGAACAGGTTTACCTCTCCATGCTGATTTAAAAAAACATCCCTAATGCATAATGCTGCCACCTGCATCTTTAGCATTTGAGATTGCTTGTTCAGGCTGATGTGTTAATTATTATGTACACCTTATGTACATAACATGCTCTACTGAAATTGGCAGGTTTGTGAAGGATAAAATTAATAGTTGTACTGTTGGCATCTGATCTCTGCAGCTCTAGTGGAATTCCCATGAACCTTTCTCTACTTCATTGATTGATGCTTTTCTTGCTCAGTTTGGCAGTTTTGTGGACGGCCATGTTTTTGCAGGCTTGCAGGTGTGCAGATGGCAGAATGAACAGAAAGTTCAGCATATTGCTTCACAAAGTAACCCTGTTTGAAAATTGTCCACGACTTTATCCAGAACCTTCCTGCTGTGTTTCTTCATCTTTGTCATGCTGTTTTTTGTCTGATCACAAGTGATTAAGATTTCCTTCTGAAGATAAAGGGTTGCACTGGGATATCAAAGCTGTAGAAGGCAGTTCATCACATTTAAGGAGTTATTTTAAGCATTTTATACATATTTCTGTTAAACAGCATATATCGCTTAATAGTGATATTTATTTCCATGCTGAAAATCAAGACATATACAATACAACACAGACTTTTCAGATTTTTCTTTCTAAACGGTAAAACATCCATATGTTCTTTTCCTTCCTTCTCAATGATGTGCTGTGTGGTGTTGACCTATCACATAAACTATCCACACACTCTCCATTGAAGTCTGCAATGTGAAAAAACTCCATTCAGAAAACGCACTGATTGATTATGGAGAAAGCCTGCCATGCTTGTCTCAAACAGTTTACTGTAGCACACCCATCAGCATGTTTTGGCGTTTCTGACATTTTGTTGTGGTTGTCGCACTGGTGGAGGTGGTGATGGTGAAGACAGGGGTGTGTGCAAGTAAGAACGACAACAGAGGCGGGAGACTGAAAGACTTTGTGAGAAAGTTTGTACTAAATTTCCATTTCCCTTCATTGTGTGCCGAGCTGGCCTGGATCCACACGCACGGATCCTGCTGGGCCCTGGGAGCCCAAGAAAGGGGGTCGCTCACACCTCTTGGGGCCCCTGGTCACCCCAACCAATTTCTCCCTAACTGCAATTTCAAACCCTTGACCTTCATCCCGCCATACCCCCTGATCTCTGATAAAGAAACCATGTTCAGTTGTAGTGTGAGCTTGAAAACAGGGTAACACCAGTGAAATGAGTAAATGTAAACATTGCTAAATGAATTGATGAAAGACAAAATGGCAGAATGTGAGATAAAGCATGCATGTGTGACAAATATTAGCAGATTTTAAATGCCTCCATCAGAGCAAGTCGGATTTCCCCAATGATAAGCAGCCACAAAAGCCTGATAACACTGTTTCTATGGGAATTTTGATTGGGTTTTTGCTCTTCCAACAATTTTTAAAGTGCAGTTTTCTTAACCACATGTTAAAGAATGTATTTATATACCAGAACATCTTCTTCACTTGGTTGTTTTCCACTACAAGGTAATGAAGAAACAGGGAAGCCTGCAGTTTATATTGTCAAGACATTCATTGAAAGACCAGAATGAAAAATGACAATATCTTAATGTCAGGATGGTTAGTCTGTTGAAAAACAAAGGAGAAAATGACCAACTACATGGAGAAAGATTTCATCTGAAAAAACAAAATAAAAATCTGAGAATCTTTCTGGACCAACAAACACCTTTTCGTGGTTTAGTGACAGACCAGATGTCTACAGCTTTTCACCAAACTAGAACAAATAAAATACACAATGAAACTGATTTTATTCATTTCTAAATCAGATGCATCGGGACACAATCCTGTTTCTAACCACAATGTCTCTGCGAAGAGAAGGTCCCCATAACATCAAAACGAATTTATGGGGACCAAATGCTTTTCCAAGAAAGACAACCTCAGATTTGCCACCGCCTTCACACAAATGCCTCCGAATGGTACAGCTGTGAAAATATCTGAAGAGATATTAAACCACACTCTTGGCTAAAGGACATGAAGGCATAAGTGTCAACGTTTTGGAATCCACACCCTTTGTCACATGTCACTTCCTTTGCTATATTTCCTCTCACTTTCCACTGTATACATTCTCACAAAGAAAAGCTGCCATTGACATAACCTGCAGAGGAAAAAGCCTCAAACAGATGGAGCAGTGAATGAAATGATGATAATGGTTTTGATAGAAGAGAAAAACAAACAAGAGTTGTAGTGACAGAGGGGACAACATGGGTGGGTTTCAAATGACACTAGGAACTTCTTAAACTACATTAACAATAGATAAATCAGTCTAATAACCAGGCACAGAATTTATAAAGTAAGTTTTGTATAAATCCTTCACTAGTCTGTAGAGCAATAACTATTGATAACTATCCCAACATAAAGGAAAATCAGGCGGTTTTTGAATTTTTTTTAGAATAAACTGGATAAAACTTCAATTTAAACTGAGAGACAATTAAAAACTGAACATTAATCTAATCAATTATATTAATTATTAGTCATACTAACATCTGTCAACTATTTAGAACAAAAATCAAAAGAAAATATACTACTTATAAAATTAGTTCAAATAAATGTCAATTTTGCCCCACAAACTATATTTCTACACACAAAAGAGGCACTTTAATGAGTGTATCATTGAATGTTCAGTATTTTAAGTGTAGGGTAAAACTGAAACTACATTCAGGAGTTATACGATTGCCAAAATTAATTATGCTTTCTAAATGCTGAAATAATGACAGATTTTTATGTTTTTCAGACTTTCAAGGTCATGGCCTCTCTAAAACATTGACTTTGTTCTCATTAAGCCACTTTCTAACTAACTTTGTGGTATGATTAGTGTTACTGAATATTTTGTTATGTGGAAGTTGATTTTCCTGGCTAATGAGTTGAGCTATTGCCTCAACATTTCCTCACAACTCTGTTTCTTCATGATGTCACCTATTTTGTGAAGTGCAGCTGTTCCTTTGGCAGCAAAACAGCCAAAACAAAATCCTGCCAACCCAATATTTACACTTGGCATGATATTACCAGGTTTATAGCCTTGCTTGTTTTTTTTTGTTTGTTTGTTTTTAATCTAAATGTAAAGATGGTCATTATGGCCTCACATGGTTTTCACATCTTTGCCCATTAACATATCTGCAAACTATAATCTAAATTTTTATGTGATATTTAGAGTACAGTAGTGGAAAGTCAGTCATATTGATGCAGGACTCTTTTTTTTTTTTTTTTTTTGTGTTCTGGATTCAAACACGCACTTCTCAACTTCAGCGAGCATCTTTGCAGAATATTTCACTTTTGTTCTGCAGTTGATTTGCACATTTCACACCAAAACACACTGATCTTAGGAACACAGAACTATTTACCTTCCTGAAGGTTTGATGATTGGAGACTTTTGTTAAGTTTATACTTGAATATTCTCATTTGAACAGATGAGCAAGGACATATTGCAATGACATATTTTCTTCTTCATATTTTGGCCAATATGTTTATATTTTAAATAACTTAATTGTAAATATTACGTTGATGAATTGGTCATTTTTGATGCTTTTATGTAGATGTCACATAATAACAAAAAACTGTTCTTAAAACTATATCTGAAATGTTCATATATGGTGTGCATATGTTGTGATGCAAAGAGCGAAAGTACAAAGCCAAATTATTTCATTCTAAACCTTCATTTAAAGAAGATGTTGTAACTGACTCTCACAAAGTCATGACATAATCATCATTTGGACTGTATAGCTGCAGGGTAATGTCTTACCATGTATGCAATCAGCTCCACTTTCAAGACTTCATGTAATTATTCTACTTTGCTCTCTACAAAGACAGATTTACATTTTAGAATCTTACATGTTTGTTCATGTTTAAAATCAAAATGTAAATCATTTCAACTTTAAAATGAACAAAGTAAATCAAATATGAGGTAAACTTTAACATATAATGACAGACATTAAGGGAAACTCATTTGAACATAATACATGCATAGTTTAGAAAACCATTAATATTTAGAAGATTCTGACATTCTACCTGAATTAATAAAAAAAAGTATTTGTAACTAGAGTTGATTGAGAATATGTTGTTGAAACTCAAGGAAAGTAGTGAATGAAGTGTAAGATTGAATCTGGTGTTTTCATGTACAGTACATTTAATAAGCCTTTTCCACAGGAGCAATTCAAAGTACCCTTTGAATCCTTTACTTATCTACTGCAGACACCCACATCTAACCTCATATGACCAAATCCTGAAGTCGGGTTGGAAACAAAACGAGTTACTGACAAGTTTTACAGCCTCATGATTTGGGTTTCAAGTTTCTAATGACAGGAACACTTCCCTTCTTCCCCTCCCATTTCCTTGGGCTCCACCAGCAGTCTCATTACAATTATAAAACATTTAGACAGACTTTATGGTTATTATCAAACTGTAACACAGACTGACGATTATACAGAAGTAATAATGTTACCATCCATATACCGTAAGTCTCTGTCAAATTATAGTCAACAGAATGTTATTAACCCATATCACAGAGAGGTTTCAACGTGTATGTAGGCAAGTTTTTCAAGATATTAAAGAAGAAAAGATCAATATGATCTATACAGTCTTGGATAGCTGAAAGAATGTTCAACTCTATAGGTTTAAATGCAGAATGCTCAGTGAGTAATAGTGCACTTAGACAATATAGGAAGACAATGATTGCAACATCAATAACTAAAGTGGAGGTGTTTTCTAATACAACCCATAAAAGAAGTAAAAGAGGTTCTATTTCATCTTGAAGTCATTTCTATTTTACTAAGCATAAGAACATTTTGGAAAGCAAAAGCAAATATAGAAAATAGTAATTCAATGAGGTAAATATTGCGATGTCACAACATGGATGACTGTACCATTTCAAGTCTGAATAGAAATATATCTGAATATATATATCTTTTTCCTATCCAAAAAGGTCATTAGTTATAACGCTGAGGCAGTTCTCTTGCTGTGTCTCCCAACAAAATACAACAGTTTAGCCACACTGTTTTGAAAGTTACAGATTATACTTTTCAGGCATTTTTTTGAATTGTCTGTTTCTGTATGATAGTATCTGCACATGAATCACAGACATACACACCAAAAACTAACAGAGGATAATCTACTTGGTCACTATCATATTTTGCATTAGTTTCATACACTGACAGAAAACATGGTGCAAAACTCAATCTGAATGACCTGCCATCAGCCTCATTCTCCCAGTCTGCCTCCTGGGATGAGACTAGGAATGTGGCTGGGATGATCTGGGTCCATCAACAGATGTTGAATACAGTGACCCACCAGTCTGACACCACACACACCCTCCATGTTTTCAGGATGTCAGCGTTTCAGCCCCTGGTGACCTTTCACAGGTAGCTGTAGCGAAACCAGACTTTCACCTCATTAATGTTGTTATAGAAAGGCTCTGAAATAACACAGAGGAGGTGGTCATCAATTTTTTTTTTTGACACAGAATACTCCTTGTTTGCCTAGAGTGTTGTTGTTTTGGCAATTTGAGAAAGATTTTGCAATGTGCAGAACGTGAAGAGACTATGTTCTCCGTATATTTATCCAGATATTCTGCAGCAAACCAAAAATACCTCCACTGGCTTTATCTTCAGCAGTGGAGTCTTGAGCAGTGAGTTTTCATTGAGACTTCTGCAGTTTTTATGAAGAAACTTTATCTGCTATTTTTAGGTTTTTCTGAAGTGCTCCTTAACTCTTGGAAAACGTGTGATTATTCTTTTGCTTCCTGTGTAAAAAATCTTGGTGGTTGGTGGTTTATGATGAAAAGATGTCCTTTCCTCTTCTGGATTATGGTTCCAACAGTGCTCACTGGAACCCTCAGAAGTTTAAAAGTGCAGCAGGCAGCTACTATTGCCAGTATGTTTGGCAAGAGTACAGTCTATATGTGAAGAATTTTTTGCCTTTTCAAATTGTTCCACTTCTGTCCAATACTTTGGTAATCAGAAACCTCTTTTGAGGCAATCACTTAAAACTGTACATTAAATTGATGCATTAAAATATGTTAAATTGTGTGATTTAGCATGATATTGTCAAATAGAGATTGCTCCAAGAGACAGTTTAAGAAAGCAAAAAAAAAAATAATAATAAAAAAAAGAGTGAGATGGATGAGCTGTTTTTGCTTGTCTAAAGTGTCTAAAGGACTTGAGCCAGATTCAGGAAAAGGTACTTCTGCTGAGGGCTGATATGTGTGTGAAGGAAGTGGAGGGAACACAGGGGCAGGAATCGCCCTGCAGACCGGAAAGGCCTTGTGGAGGTGACGGTGGGGGTGGAGGTGGAGGGTGTCCGCTTCAGTCTGATAGCTTGTTTGAAGCACACACACACATGCACGCACACACACATAGAAACATATGGAATCACATATAACACATCGCTCTGCAGGCCGTGGATTCTTGTTCTATGGGAACAAGAATCCAAGCTCTGACAAAGTACTGTATGTCAGAGCTTGATGGCTAGTGGTGGCAAAACATACATGCACACTTATTAACTCAGGAAGTTAGTGTAAGTGCATTTAATTATGTGCAAAAGTGCTACTGTAAATACAATGGTGCAATCAACCGTAATTCTGTTGTAGGAAATCCACCTTTTAATGCAGTAGTAGTTGGAGTTATGAGCTGCAGGAAATGATCCTTAGCCCTTTTGTTTGATTTAAGACTGGAACACTTCATTGTAAATAAATTAAAAACACTAGCAGCTCTTTAATTGTTCTGCTTTTGCCCTTACAACTATTAAAGACATATGTAAATTAGTCCTGGGCAAATGGACTTGCTTACAGTTTGCCCAACAATAATAATTGATTAAAATGTTGACATATGCAAAGGTTAAACTTTATTAGTGGACACAAACGAAAAGAAAGAAAGACAAGCACTGATAAAAACTGTGGACGACCAAGAGAACAGCATTTGCTGTTCTCACAGTGTTCTCTTCACAATACGTTGTTTTTTACCAACATCCTTTAGTCTTTGTCAGGGTTAGAAACCAGCCACTAAAACAAACAAAAACAGGAAAACACAACAGTTTAAGTTGGTTCTCAGATTTTGCCTAAATTGCCTCCATGTTGCAGAGGATGACTGTTTTTGGGTGAGAGGTGTTAATTTTTTAAACAAACACCTCGTTTAAAAACTAACTTTTCATAGTTATTTAAAAATCTGAAGTTGTTTTAAGCAGGCTACAAGGCATGTATCCAGTAAGAGAATAATCATTTCAACCATTAGAGACTTGACTGGGACTTGAAAATAATGGCTTGAAAATGTGCAAATGTGAACATACATAGGGGAAGCTAGAAGAACACTTTTAACAGAAGCATTTTATTTTCTTAGCTTCCTTCTAATTTTTAAAAAGCG
This sequence comes from Alfaro cultratus, assembly GCA_903066825.1. NCBI lineage: Eukaryota > Metazoa > Chordata > Actinopteri > Cyprinodontiformes > Poeciliidae > Alfaro > Alfaro cultratus. Next base: position 11,338 of record CAEFZX010002183.1, on the reverse strand, counting down.
ACTATTGTTAAATAGGATCTATTAAATTTAGAACAAGCTATCTTTCAAGGTTGATGACTTAATGAAGCTTGCTTTCATGAGCTACTTTCACATAGCACATCTTAATGCTAAATTCAAACTTTTTACTGAAATCTGACTTTGTTTTTGCATGGTTGTTCATATTGCTAATGAAGGCCGACTGCAGTCAGACTTCTGTGTGAACAGAAGAACATGGACGTCACACAGCAGCATACTGTTTCCAGAATATTATTTCATAACTTTGTAATAAAAAAAATTAGCTAGCCATTATTGGCATCCAGATGTACTGCATTTGTCTTCTGCTGGTGCAGAATTATGTTTTATGTTAATGATATAAAAGTCAGATCAAATGTGACATCACCCTTCAGACTGCAGACCCCATCAAAACTACCAGATACATAAATGATTTTGTACCACATGTGGAACTGACACAAATCAGACTTTATTTTGGCTGAAAAGATCGGACTATTCTCTCAAAAAGTCGGACTTGGGTCACAATTATCTGCTCAGTGAACGCTGCTTTAGAATGATAACTTTTTTCTTTTTTTTTTTACCAACTATCAATTACATGATCATCGTTTTTTATTTTGCTTTCTGTAGATAAAAAGAATCTTGTTTTTTCTTAAGAAGTCCCTAAAAAGTACATTTTTAAGTCAGCAGCTGAATGATGCACTAAACATTACGTATGTGATTCTTTATGTATGTTTTCATATGGGCCCAGTTATAGAGATTTTATATTTTCCATCCAAAATTGTATGTATCATGTAAGTCGCACTGGAGGTACCCCTAAATAATACAGTTACTATATGCACTGGATACCTGCTATAGGAGTTATAGCTGCATTTCATTCATGCAGTAAAAACCATAGAAGCATTAGTAGTATGATACTCTGTCATTAAGTGTCTCTGGGCTCTCTCACTTTTCACATTAACAGACTTACAGCTTCAATAACAGCATTAGAAGGACTGCAGCTGGAGCATATTAAAACTGTGGCAACTTCAATGCTCACTCCAAGGTAGATGGGAAATGGATGTTTTATAATGCTCCTTGTTTCACCTTTACAAAGTGTGTTTCTGTAATACTGGGTGCATTTCTGTTTAAAGCTTTGGTGTAAATTCATGAAACCCTGACATCCAAAACAAACAGTGAATTAAGCATGCCTGGTTATTAACATCTCATTGGAATGAGTCACTTTCTTCACAAAGACAGTAATCTTTTAATCAAACCCAGACCTGGATTATTTATGGCTACTGGGTATGTAGTTACATGTTGTAAATGCAATAGGGTATTTAGCATGGCATGGTTATTAAAAGTAAAGAAAAAAAAAGTTTCTTCCAACTATCTTAGAGAAAATGTAGATCTGAGTCTAATGCATTTCTTCCTCTTTTTATTATTCTCATGACGGTTGCTCTGGGACTCCCAAGACCAGCTAGAAACACAGGAACCAGCGGACCATAGCAGTTTTAGGTTATTGTCAAGGCTAGTGTGAGATGATGGTGGAACTGCCAGGGTCCGCTGGTTCCTGTGGTTCTGCCTGGTCTTGGGAGTCCCTGAGTTCTGGTCGGCATTTTGGACACTGGCTACGCACAGCTAACATGTGTTGCCCTGGTTTGCATCCACCTGAGGGTGGCCACCTGTGGGAGCTGGACCCTGGCTGCAGTCCCCACTGTGCTAAGCCAGTTCCTTTGACCTTCCTATAGGGCTGTCTGAGAGAGTTTGATGATGCAATGCTTGGGGCTTGTGAGGGCACTTAGCCACCAGCGTGACCAGATTCTCTGTTGTGTATGTGCATGGGGATGTGGTGTTGAGGTAGGGTGGGGGTTGGATCTGTGCTCTGCAACTTTCCTTGTGTCTCTTTGACCTGTTGGTTGCTGCTCCTGTGCTTCACTGCCAGGCTTCCTTAACGTCAGGTAGATAGCTACTCTGAGAGAGTGCCTGACTCAAATGTTGTGATGTATGTCATTTTTGGAACCCCACGATGATGAGTTGTTATGTGGTGAATCACCCCCAGACCTTCTCCAGAATAGTGTAAGAGAATGGTTAAGTCATACAGGAAACATCTACTTCAACAGTTGATGTTAAAAATGGTTCTACAAACTACTGAATCATAGGGTGGGCTTAGTTTCTTTATACCCTTTAACTCTTTTCTTGAATAGTATTGGCAGGAGTCTATTGTGTGTTTTGTACACTTGAGCAAACATTTAAATAATTTCAAAATCTCGCAAAGATCAGATGACTTTTCATGACAGGTAAAACTCTACATTTAAAAGGAGGGTGTAGTATCTTTGTCCTATAACCACAAATACATGAGGCCCTTCAGATACATTTTGGAGTGAAAGTGAAAAAAAATGCAGATGCAGATGTTTTATTCATCGATATATAGATTTGAAGCAGATGTGTAGCAATCCTGTCTCACATTTTCTTGTTTCCTGACAGGGCCGTAGCACATGGACTCATAAACTACAAAATATGTGAAAAATGTGAAACTATCACCTTGTAAAATTCCCACCTAGTTTTGTTTCGGAAGGGAAATGTTTTTAGGGGAAAAAAAAACACACAAAAGAAAACTGGCAGTTACTCTCCGTCCAGCAAACCTCCTGAGAGCTTCGGATTGTCTCCTCTAAGACCAATGGCCAGACACAGGATTGTTTGTCACATAGCTTTTCCTCCTCAAGTGCAAATGTCCATTGTTATGTACAGCACAGCACGTGTTGTTATTTCCCCCTTCTTTTAAAGACCTTGTAAGGTATTCCCATCTTCTTCACAAAAAGAGCCGTGACCCCCGACCCCGGCACTTTTCTTGCAGAGCAAAGCGTAAACAATGCAATTCAGCAGAAGTGTGTGGGGGTTTTAGGGGAGAGGTGGAAGAAATGTCCTTGCAATATCATTTTATTCAGATTCTGAGAGTCTTTATTATGATCCTAAACCATCCAGAAAGCTAAGAGAGGATGAATTAAACATCTTTATCTGTCACTGATTTTAAAGAAGTTATCATCTGAGTCTGACATCAATGTTATGTTGTCTTTGCAAAATAAAGTACTGTATTTTAATTTAAAACCAAAATATGTTGTCATTGTCATTTATATGTAATTTTAATGGCGTCAGGCTTTATGCTACAGTGAATCCCCGGTATTTGCTGAGGTTAGAGAACACAACCCCCCGTGAATACTTGAGAATCCCTCTAATAACGCTTTTAATTAAGATCATTATTCAAAATTAATTCTAAAGCCTCCCCTTTAAGCATCAATTTTCTTGAAATTCTATTTATTGTGATTAAGTTGTCTTTTTTTTTTTGCTACCAAAATGTGCAAATATTGTTTTACTTCTACCTAAACAGAAAAAAAAACAAAAAAAACATTTCACCCAGCATAATTTTCATTATGCCGTTCCCAGAATATAAATAGTAGTGCCATCTACAAATAGTTTATTTAATACTTCACAAATCAGTTTAGGTTCTGGCACTGAACCTTGTGAGACAATGCCTTTAATATATTTTTGCCCTGATAGTTAATTTTTAAACAGCACAAAGTATTTTGACCTTAAGCACTTATGAGAAGGGCAAATAAGCAACTGTTTCCAAACAACCTTTTCTTATAAAATATTAAATGAAAAAGTATCATGCAATACACAATACTCAAAATTACATGGATGAAGAACAAAAAGCTACTACCAGCCTTTCTGAAACTACATCTTCCAGATGATGCTGAATTATCATTTTTGATTCTCAACCCATCTTTGTCCCTGATATTTTCCACAAGACATGCAGCTAAAGCATCCTGGAACATAAACAGGGAGGGAGGTAAGGAGAATCGGTATGGGAGTTAAACGTACAGATACAGGAAGGTCAGGAAGTGGCGCTATTGTTCTCAGGGTCACATCGCTTTTCCTTTCAGAACCTCAGAGGCATTTCGCTCTGTTCAATCTGTGGATCAAATGTAAACAAAACTTCTGGACGTCGCAAGTATCTAGTCACACATCCTTTCCCAAGAGGGCGGAGAAAATGTTTATATTCTAAATTCACGAGACAAAGTCTGTCGCCTGAGGCAATTACATACAAAGAGACACACCAGAAGGAGAGGAGACATATCATAACTAAAGCAAATATAAAACAAAATTCCTCAGGTTATGGATGGGTCCAAACAGAACATCTGTAAAAACCACTTAGATTGGTTAGTTACTATGTAACTTACATGTCAAAACAGGTAGTTACAAGGTGAAGGGTTACATACTGCTTTCACTACATGTTTAACTTCTTCCTGGTTTGGCGCTGTTGCCACTGACCAGGTCTAATATCTCATTGGCCGGGGAAGGGCAGGAGGAGGTTAAAGTGGGAGCACACCTTGGTAACCAAAGTTATTCATTAACATGCTATTCTGGGAATGAGCTGCAGAGCACAACAAAGATCAACCTTTGCACAGCACTTCTTATGTCACAGGCAAAAGCAGAAGAAAATGTTAAAGCTCACTTGAAGTATGTGGGAAGTTGAAGAGAGCAGGTGTAATCTGATGCCGCTGGGACTCTGACGAACAGGTGACCAGGTAAGACCTAATGTAAACAACTGGGCTTTTAGAAGGGATTTTGTCAGCAGTATTTCAGACAGGCTGGGTAAATGTTTCTCTCCGGAATACAAGTTTAACAAGGCTACTTACAAAAACGGCGTAAATGTAAAATTTATTACATTTAGGCAATATAAAGCACTTAAAGGCAGTCAAGCTAATAAGCTATTTGCTTTGATGATCTTTAAAAAAAGGGTTGAGAAAATATAACAAGTCTCAATTACACTGAAAAAAACTTTTTTCACATTTTGTTCCTTTTATGTAAAACTACAACGCTTTTACAGCAAATAGTTGAACGGACTGACTTATTATTTATCCGTATTGCAGTTGCTGTAGCCTGGCCAACCAGTCAGTGTGTGGTGTAACACACACCAGCCAACTTACATGTATCTCATGATTTTCTATGGGAATAAAGTCAAAGAGCTCGGAGTAGAACTTTATTAACAAGAAAGCTACTTTACATTCGAAACTGGAAACAGTTGTGGTTAAAGATACTGATTCAGTCATTGTATATCATATATATACCAGAAAAGATGAAGCTAAATGCATAGTAATAGGGATTGTGAGCCGTGACTGTAATTCAACATTAACTTAAAGTAAACTGACAAATTAATCTCGTAACTAAGAGAGCACAGTTTTCAGATCTGCCTTCAAGAATATTAAGCAATAACCGACAGCATTACTTTATTGTTTCTGTTATTTTTGCCATTTTATGATTTGCTTGGTTGGTTTCAACACTTTAGACAACTGTAAATTTAAGGAGAAATTTTAACTTTCTTACACTTGGCAAAAACCTTTTAATCTATTTTATAGTGTACATGTTTCCCTTGATCAGTGATCAGATGATTAAATCCTGAAAAGTATTTTTGTCTTTATCTAATGCTGACCAAATTAATCAAACCAAGGATTTTTGTTCTCTAAATGAATCAAAAAATGTCTTGCTTTAATAACATTTTTGAGCTTAATAAATGTGAGATAATATTTAGCGACATTTGCGTTGACGCTTAAATCTGGATGACCTTGTAAATTATGCTTTTTTTTCTTTAATAACTTTAATAACATACTGACCACCATGTGGGACATGAACTGTTTATACTTCAAATAGTTATGCACCAGCAGCAGTTCACCTTTACTGGACCACACCTTCCCATTATACTAGAAGGTGAAAAAGGATAGTTACAGTATTTCTTTGCTAAAGTAAACACACCATAAAAGTTTATTGCATGCTCATTGTGTACACTGTGGGATTTTGGTAACACTACCGTCAGTCTGGTATTAAATGGCAATCACTAGACATCTGCTTGAACTTTTATGAAAAAAATCTGACTTTTTTTCTAAGTGCATCACTGTTGCTATTAGTTAAATAATCAATCACACTTATCAACAAAGTCTCTGTTAACCATTGCTTAGGGTTCAATAAATTCTATGTCTGTCTATTTTCTTTGACTTACATTGCCACGACCTGACTCTCTGCATTTCAAAGCAAATATAAGTGCAGAACTTGGTGGAGGGACAGAAGAGAGGGTCTCATTTCAGCTTGATAACAAAAATAACATTTGTCACCATCTGCCATTTTGGAAGCTGTGGAAGCATTTGAAGTTGCATCTCAAGTACAACTTCTTTGTGACAAGCCCTTAATTTAGGGCAACAGAGCAAAAAATGACAAAGACAAACTGGATTTCTTTTATAACATTTGTTTGCAGATGAATGCAGGAAAAATGCAAAGTTAGCCTTTATCACATACATGGATTCACGTATTGAAGCACACAAGAGCTGCACAGGAACAACATCCACACATAAAATGCATACTTCTATCTCCCGCTGGTCCACGTCCTGCTCTGCCTGATGTGTATATTTTGTCCTGCTTCGCTAGTGTGAAGACAGAACAGGAAGAGATAAAGGCAGCCCTGTTGGCTTGTTTATAGCTAACAGTGCTGCAGAGAATGGCAGGACAAGATGAAGGGGAAGAGGCCTAATGGCTTGAGTTGAGCTGCCGGACCCCTCTTGCAATGAAAAATCACCTCGGGGTCAAGAAAGTGAACAAGACGTGCCGAAACCTTAAAACATGCCTGAGAAAGCAAGAGACACACAGTGGGGATTGAAAAAAGGTCATAAATTTAAGATAGTGTATCACTCTCCTGGTTTCTCCAACAACATGATTTATTTTCCTTCCAACGCTAAATTATCCTGTTATAAAACCATGTAAATAAAACAAAACAAAATTTAGCTGAAGGATAACATATGAGTTAGAGGACCGTAGCTTCTTTACGCTTTGCCAGCCACTGTCAGTGATATCTAAACAGTTAAATCTCTGAGAACTTTCAACAACTTACCATAACAAGAAGAGACAGCAATATGCAGACGTGCAAATCAGAACATTTAAATAACTTTGGAGAGAACAGACCTGAAACTAGGCTACAGGCCAGTAAAATTGACCAATTGAGCCTTTTTTAACCTTGACTTGGTGTTTCAATTTCAAAGCCAAAACCGAGGAAATCAGCCTGTTAGTGAGTGCATTTACTCTGATAGGCTAACTTTACATGCTATTCCAGCACAAAGATCCATGTGACACATGAGCATTAAATTAATCTGAACAGCACATATAACAGTCATGATTGTAATTAGATGATATGGAAGGTTTTGATTGTTCTGTGAGTCCGTTCTTTTTCAAAATCTTTTTTTGGTTCTTCAAGTTCAGTCAACAAAGCTATTTTAAAAATGTACCCTGGGCATGAATAAATGATTCCAGAAGTTACTCAGTATGTTGGCATAACCTTGACCAAACACTGATATGTTATGAATTAAGGTGAGGTTGAGCTCTAATAAAAGGTAACAACAATTTGTTAGAATAATGACCTTCCCTTTGAACTAAAACCAGAAACCAGAAAAAAATGATTAAAGACAATGTTTTATTATGTTTCCTCAGTCATAAAAAAACAGCCTCAATTTTAATAAACATTCCACTATTGAATATCTAATTTGCATTTCAGTGAGAAATTTTATAGTATATGAATAACGTAGCACCAAAGTTGTTTTGAAAATGTTGCCCTTAGGCAAGACTCCTTGCTAACATCCATGAAATGCTTAAGCTCCTTGCACACAGAGATCAGTTTGTGCTGCATTGACAGGGGAATGAGAATCCAGAAACAGAATCACAAAAGCTGATTGCTGAGACTCAGGGAAGTTCTGAGGTCCCAGATTACAGTTTAAACTCCAAATCTATCTGTGATACTGCCTAACAGAAGCGTTGGCACATTCTGTAGCGATGTCGAAGGGTTAGAATGAGGTGAACAAAAAACAAAAGACATGCAACATTTTATGAGGTTTATACAGTAATTTCATAGTAGTGGCATTGCAAATCGAAAAAATCCAAATCACGTCTTGCCCAAAACCTTCAAGCTGCACTGTAATCCGTAAAAGAGACACAGATTTCAAATATTGTGTACGTGATTCCTTCCAGCTCCGCTTGCTAAGATCTTATCACGAAGAAGTCAGTAATTAAATGCAGTGCAAAAGTAGTACGAATATGAACAGACAACACCCCTCACATGGGTCCTCTCATGCTAAAACTGCTGGCAGTGGTACAAAACCCCCCGATATTTATGGGGGATCTTTTTAACTTGTCTCATCTGACACACACATTTGAAACGCCACACTCGCATACACAGAACGAAAAAACATAAAACTGTATTTTTCACCGTCTCATTAAACAACAAGATAAAGAAAAGAGGGACTTGTGTTTAGACTTCTTCAAAGTAAGAAAGAAGTTTATAGGCAGATTGCCATCCCTTTAAACAATTTTGGGAAGCTCAAGTGATGATGCCACAACTTTATAAGTCTCTGATAATCTAAAATCCAATCTCTGAGTTAGATGAAAGCACAGCTATGGAAGCATTTGAAGTTGCATCTCAAGTACAGCTTCCTTGTGACACATCAGACTTGTGTGAGAGAATTTTGGAGCTCCACATGTCTGATTCATCTTTTTAACATTTTTAAAATGCGACAAAGGCACCAAATGTATCTGTTCCAACAGTTATACTCAAATGTAAATGCCATGGGAACTTTTAGGTGTCAAACTATAGAGAAAAGAAGTGAGTTCCATGTCCCAAAGACAATTATGCTTTGGTAAAAATGTGCATTTCAACACCAGAACTAACATAAATGACTTTCTAAAGATACAAGCTAAAGCTATTAAGAGAGTATTACTTTCCTCAGAGTTCTGTGTCAACATGGGCTGAAAGGCCACTCAGAAAATAAGGAATAATTATTCAAAAAGCAACATAAAAAGTCAGGATATTGTCTCCAAATGGAAATAGGGTCATGAGACACATCCTGATAAAACCCAAAATTAGCCAAAAATAATGATCAAAATTTGGTTCTTCCAGATGGACAATGACCCTAAAGACAGAGCTAAATAAGCTACAGAATGGCTTACAGACAACAGTCAAATTTGTGGTGTGAGCTGTAAGCACCATAAAGGCCAGAACTCTGCCAGACCAGTTCTGCCAGTAAGAAAGGGTCAAAATGTCAAATTATTATGAGTTTGTGGAAAAACACAAAAACACAATAGTTCACCAGTTTAGAAATTGTATAAAATAAGGAAATGCATTTAAACTTATGAATTTGAAGAAAGTTACAATTCAACAAAATCATAAAAATTACCTATTTAATAATAATCTGCCATTTAGCAAATGTAAAAGTGAAGCCTGTAGCATGAAAAAATATGTTTATTTTTATACACTGTGTGTAAATATCTGGTTTTACTTGTTGGGATGGAGCATCCTTACTCCAAATATCAATCAGAAAATACATTAGAAAAAATAGTTAAAAATGTGAAACCAGAACATCTGCAGGAAGAGAAACATGTTTTTTAAACAGCTTGATCCACATAAATATACAAACAAATATTTGTTCTTACTGAGATCATTAGAGATTAAAGAATCTTGTGTAATCCTGTCAGACTGGATTTTTTTTGTACATCTGTTTGTACTTTACATACAGGAAACTTTCCTTCACATTCATGGATGCAAATGTCCAGGAAACATTTAAATAGCTTTACAGAAGGATTTTCAGCACACAACAAGTTTATATTTGCATCGAGCAAATCAACATACATGATGGTTTCAGCACGAAGTCAGTGTATGACAGGTAAAGAGAGCCATCAGACTAAGTCCAGTTGTTGAATCCACACAGATCACATCTTTATAGATTAGCATATACTTAACTTTTTAAAAAAAAATTTTTAGTGTACTTTTTTATTAGATTTGTTGCTTCTGTTGCATGTTTATTTTGTAACTGCACAGCATCCCAGAGTGTCCTGAAAGGTGTTTTTAAATAAAAATGTTAGTTCTTTGTGTTAAAAATATTTCTTCTGTTCTGAAAGCCAAACATTATAAAACCTACAAAGTTATCTCAGCTGTATCAGAGGGGAAAATGTGTTCTGCTTAAAGTGTTTCCATTTCCTTTTTTTGTCCTAAACAAACCAAAAAGTAGAAAAAAACGCCAAATGCTGCAGTGTTTATAATTTGAGGACATTTCCTCTCAGCGCTGCTTCAATAAGAAATAAATCTAAAAAACTTTTATATTTGTTGTTGCAAAACAAATAATGCCTGCAGGCTTCCTTCTTATTGCCCTTTAAGATCCTGGCAGGCTGCAGAGTCTATGTTGTAAGAAGCCATGTCCTCAAATCCGTCAGTTGACTCACACACACAAATTTGTGAGTTTTTATTTGTTCCAGCAACACCTCAGAAGAAGGATTTCAGCAGAATGTGGGACTTCCTGTTTGCGACACACTTTTCCTGCTTTGGGTGAACTCCAGAGAGTTTGTCCTTATTAATGGCTTCAGAATAAAATCGCTTCTTTCTTCCATTTTACTTTTTTGTGTGTTAAGTGGCACATTTAGGTCATTTGACTCTGATGAGATTTGCTTTCTTTGGCACAAAAAAATAAAAAATTGCATTTCCAGCTAAAATGCTTATGAGCTTTGGGAGTTTAACCTGAAAAACATTGTTTCCACCCCTTCTTATAAATATGCAAACAGGTGAAAAATACAAATGTTCAAGCAAAAAGTTAATATGTTATTTACTCTACTTTCTACAGGACCTGGTTTGGCTGTTTCAGAAGGAGTCGGATTTATATTCCAGCTTGTCTCCACCTATCCGTCAACACCAGCAGGTCACTTGTCGCTCAATCTTGCCACCTAGTGGAGTTCCAAAGGTTCAGCTCTGATCCGGCAAAGAGAAACCAGCCAACTACCCCCCTCATCTGGGGAGTTGAATTCCCTGCAACATCTTCCAATTATCATATTCAACCTTTTACCTACTGGGAAGGATGTAACACAAAACAGCTGAAAATGAAAATAATGAAAAGCATGATTTCGAGTTTTCTGCGTGTGTTGCAGAACACAAAGTGACCTATCCGGGAGATATTCTCACAACGAGAGGTTTCATGCAAGAGTTGGTTCACTCAAAGCAAGCGAAAGGCCTAATTCAGCAGGAAATAAATAATAAAAAAAGACTTCGACAGAGATATCAAAAGGAAATGGCATCATCAGTAAATCAAACATCCATACCACCACTAACATTCAATGGTAAGAGAAAAGTTTGTTGTCCGTTCCTAAAAAAAACATTTATTTATTCTTTTTTTTTTTTTTTTTTTTTTTTTTTTTTAAATATATTAAAAAAAAAAAACACAAAAAAACAAAACAAAAAACAACAAGTAAAAAAAAACAAACAAAATATTTTTATGGAACTAGAAATAAAAAA
>CAEFZX010002182.1:0-62760 GCA_903066825.1 Alfaro cultratus | reverse complement strand
ATGTTTGTGTTGGTTTTTTTTTCTTTTTTTCACTTTTGTTCTGGGGTAGATGTGCACATTTTGCACCAGACCAGCTTCATCTCAGTTCATCAGAAATTGCATTGTACTTTTTGCTGAAAGTTTATCTTTGTTAATATTTTAATATTATTGTTTAAACTAATGATTGTGGAACCTTGAAGCATCTGTATTTTGTAATTGGGAGTGAACCAGAATTGTCGAGGTTCACAATAATATTTTGATTTTCACATGATGTCACACAGTTAGGAAGTGCATTTGAGGTGTGTTTCTGAGACACCCACTGTTTTGCCTTCATGTCACATAAACATTAACTATGAGTTTTAAAGGATACATTTTCATCGATCCAGGTGCCCAAATATTTAGAAAAAACTATCAGGTATTTCCTGAAATCTACAAAAGAGGTGATTTGCAAACCATATAACAGAATCTTTTACTACTGTAGGTGAAGTAAGTGGCCAATAGTGTCAAATGCTTAAAGAAATATATAAAGAGTGTAGCAAAGTATTGCTTAAAGTTTAAACTCTGTTATTTAAAACTAGGTCAACAGCTTTATGGATAGGTTGAAAGCCAGATGGTATTTGGGTCAAAAATGGAGTAAAAATAATTGTGTTTTTTAATTGAAAGTCCAAATATTTTAGACTAAGAAGACAATTAGGAGATTGGGTGATAGAATTAGACTATCACCCAATAGTGATATCACTATTGAGTGAGGTTGGGTGATAGTCAACAATGTTGACGATGTTTTGATCAACATGGTTGATCTTTTGATAATTCAAGACAAAATTGCTAAATTAAAAAACATGATCATTTAGTCTCTGTGCTTAATCTATCAGTTTCTATTTCATTATGGTTGTTTTCAAATGTTTTGCATTAAAATCCTTCTAAACTGGATGCATCAAACCTAGCTTCTAGTCACCATTTTATTATGAGACCTTTCTATAGATGAAAGCATTACATAGCTGACATATTAAACTGTGTTCACCATCATAGGATGGTGAACACAGTTTAGATATTTGCATGGCAAGCATCTCTAAACCAAATGTCTCCATGTGTTTTTCCACAGAATGTAGATTCATATCTCAACTCTAACATTTCCAACTTTCTCAAATCCAAGTGTGACAAACGGATAAAACAGCCACTTTGCTGTGTAATGTTAACTTTTTCATTAATCTGCCAATCTCTCTCTCTCTCTCTTTCTCTTTCTCTGCCTACATATCTTGACAAGTCAGAGAAACTACGGTTTCCTTTTAAATAGCTTCTTGTGTCTCAGTCCTCATCTTAAATACCTCACTGACACTTAAATTGTCTTTGAGTCATCGTCACTCGGTAACAGCATACACAATGAGGAGTGCTGTTACTTATTCTGTATTCACTAAAAAGCTTCCACCAACAAATTGCTTTGTCCATTTTTATTTTAATTAGGGAAAACCTCCCTTAAAGGATGTATATTCGTGGTGCTTTCTGTGTGTTTCGAATGGAAGCTCTTACATGGACAAATGAACCATAAGCATAGCAACAATCCCCCCACTGGAGAAAAAAACAACAAAAAAAAACTCTACATGCCTGAAGACATGCAAATAAGCTTCCAATTGGTCTTTTCCTTGGATTTGGCTACTACTGGATTATTTCTTGTGCAAGGATTATGGCTGTAATCCCTTTCCAATCTGAGTTAATTGTATGGAAGTGTAGGTTCTGTCAGACAGCAGACCATGACAGGCAGGAGCAATCTGCAGTCAGAGATCCTGTCTGGACAGCAGTGTGGAGAATTCCATCAGCAGACGGACATAGCTGGAGGTCAAGATCTGTTTTTGTTACAAGGACCCAGCTTTGAATAAACTGGTGTCTGTCTTCGAGCAACCAAAGTGACCCATTTAGAAGCGACCCTGCGCTGACTGAGAACCCCTGCGAATAGAGTACTAACTCCAGCTAAGTGAGGTGGAGTGTGGCCGGAAGGCAGTCCTCTAATGGGAAAGAGCTCTGTCCTAAAAAGCGGGGCGTGGGGGGTTGGGTCTGAACTGCTGATCCTTCTTTAGAGAACTGTTGAGCTGTGTGAAGCGATGCTGACAACACCTCACTCTCGACATCTCTTATCCATCCCGGACGCTGCTCTCTTTCCTTTCTCTCTCCCCTTTCTGGGCGTGTGAATGAGACCCATTGTCTGAGGCACGCTCCTGCCCTTAGGCCGCCCACTTCCAATCCTGTTCCTCCTGCTCGTCTTGCTCTCTGCTACCACTGGGCTCCGACCAAATGCAGAGTCAACTCCGGCTCTAACTGTCATCAGTAGCTCTTCCTGTTCAGAGCAGAGTGGGGTGTACTTGTATCTGTGTGCTGGGCTGCCGCCAGCAGCATCTGCTGCACAGCACTCGCACCCCCTCTTCCAGAGCTCCCCTAAGAAGACTTGGACAGTCTCCTGGACCCAGAGCAGTCAAGCATGGAGGCTGAAGCAAGCAGAGGGGGCTTAGAAGGGGAGCTGATTGCTCGCATGGCTAAAAGACAGGAGAGGAAGCGTCAAGAGCTGCTGGCATTGGCTCTGGGAGTCAAGATTGGGTGCAAGGGAAATCTGCTGTGGAAGCCTATTAAACTGCTGGCCTCCTGTCCACAGATCTCCTCACCTGTGGTGCGACGGAGTGCCTTGAAAGACACGCCTGAGAAACTGAGCTCCTATGAAAAGATTCACAACTTCAAGGTAAGCAGCAATTTTTGTGAGAGGAAGCAAAAGGACATTTTTTATCTGCTTGATAAGTTATTTATTATTTCTAATTCTAATACTTAACTTTTTTACTACATAAATAATAAAGACTCTGGCCATGGCTTTTCCAAAACATCACTTTTCCTCACATGATGTCATCCTGTAGCTGATTTGAATGTATGGTGATGTCAACAAATCCTGATGCTGATTTGGATGTATGACCAGACTAACAGCGGCGCTGAAAAAATAGCTTTTAACAAACATCAGAAGGTTTGGAGTCAAAACTCACTGGTATTTTGAACTGCTGAAGATTTTGCCCAGTAGTTCATTAAAAACAAATTCCTTTTAAAGAAGTATCCCTCATCCAGCATCATGCTGCCACCACCATGTTTTACAGTGGGTATGGGGTTGTTTGTAATCTCTCTGCAAATAAAATGACACCAGCTAAAGAAAGCGTAATCAATCATAACGCTAATGATAAAGGGTTTTCAAGATCCTTCTAGGACAGATGAAGTTTATTTCAGCTCCATCAAATTTAACTGATAGCAAGCTTGAAATCAAGACGACTTGATGGCAAAAGTTATTTTACCCTGTTTATTTTACTTTTCATATTATTTGTTAGATATATGTCGCATTAAATATGGACATTAGAAATTATTTATCATGGTCTCAGTTTTTAAATGTTATACTGGGTTGTGTACAAGTCTGGGATCTGCTGTGCATGTTTTTGCTGGATATTTGCCTGTCCCATCACAGACTCCAGTATGCATCTGCAGCTATTTTCATGAGAACCCAACCAGCTGACACTCATATGCACAGAGGGGAACTAATGGATGCACTACACTACAACCCATTAACAGCAGAAAACTTTGATTAACATTGATTTGAAAGCTTTTAGAGACATTTTTGGTTCATAGTTCTGATTTGGTGACAACATATGGAGAGTGTTAAAGTGCTGCACTTTTCTTTTTTTTTTGTCAAGACAATAACAGGGCAATTTGCCTTTGGTGCTTTAACATTTAGGCATTACTTTATCCGTGGGTTCACTTACTAGCAGTTTATAATGACTGCCACCTTTTTGTTCACTTCTCCTTTGAAGCCGTCTTCCACCCACCACCTGCCACATGCTTTTTGCACCTCTGCACTCCTTAGGTCACCGATACCTATTCAATGTGCATGTGTAGGCGTGTGTGTGGGCGTGTGCATGTGTGGGGGTTCATGTGGGGCTGCCTGTGGCTCCTTTCATGATCTTATCTGTGATCTAAGTGTGCAGGGAGGGTGTACATCTGTTATTTTGACTTTTGGGCCTGCCCCTGCGCTTGCCTGCATGTATCCAATTGCCCAGCAGCAGATGCCAGACGCATTGTAATAAATCCTTTAATCTGCCTCGTGTATACACATATGCTCCCATTCAGTGAGGGGCTCCATCCGGTGTGGTTTGGGTTAACAGTCTACCATGTCAGAGAGGAAGGCCCCCAGTTTAAACTGGTCACTGAGTAACATAATAAAATTTCTGACCACAGGTACATACCTTCCGTGGGCCACACTGGTGCGAGTACTGTGCCAACTTCATGTGGGGCCTCATTGCCCAGGGTGTCCGTTGCTCAGGTAAATATATTCTGCAGCATATGAGCTGTGTAATGTTAAGACACATGAATGTGGGATTACTGAATGTTTTATCTGTAGATAACACTGGCCTTTCTCGGATGTGTCGTTTATAATTTTTAATAGTTTTTCTTAGACTTTTTTGTGTAGTTTTTTTTCTCTGTAATTAGCACTTTCAAGTGAGCCGTGAAAGTGTTGATTTCTGATGCAAAACTGAACAAATTGTCTGAACAAAACTGCTTCTTTTGGGGCAATTCAAAATTCTCTTTTAGAACTATAATTGGAGATTATAACAACAGTTAAAATATTTTTTACAGCTGTCTAGTGATAAATGGTCTTTACTTACTACTTCTCAGCAGAGAAGTAACTGGTAAAACAGTTTTACTCCTAAAAGAGACAAAATTATTAGTTCACATTTATAAACTGCCTTTAGAATGTTCTATCAGCAATTAGCAAGATTAGATAGAACAACAACCTCAGCATGTCTTCTGTAGACATTATAGAGCCTTACGTTAATATTTTGATATTATTGCCAAGATTTCCACATTCTGCCTGCTCCATGATGCACATACAGAAAGTCAAAAGACCAAAACAAAACAGATCTACTCTGTACTCAACATATCATTCATTTTCTGTTTTGTCTTCCTCCTTGTTGCAGCCTGATTGTTTCTTAGACGAGTTTATAAAATAGTTTTCCTTTTGAGCGCTTCTTACATTTCTATTCTTCATCTGACTTTATTTTAAACACATTACTGATAAAGATAAGTAACTTTGAGTATTTTCCTTCAGCAACAACTTCAGCACTGAAGAGAGTTGGTCTTGTTAGTTCTGCTACTCATGCTTTTTGCTCTTATTTAGATTCAGTCATTATTTCTCTGACTCTAGCTCTCTCTTTAACTTACTCTCAAGAAAAAGAAAGCAAATTATTTTTAGACATTTTTACCCATTATTATAAAGATTACTGCGTATCTCAGTCTTGAAAGAACCAATATTAGTAGCATTTAAACAACATGGTAAAAAGCAACAAAAAGGGATGCAGTGAACATTTAAAGTGGTATTTAAAGTGATCATCTAAATCAGCAAAAAAAAGCCTGACCATGAACGAGGTTTAATACTTTTTACGATTATATATTTTTTTACATGGCATAACTACTCCTGTGCAACTTTTCCATTTCATTATCTTTTTTTTTTTTTTATATAATGCATAACTTGTAGTTTTTGATTCTCTGTTGAAATTCTGAATTTATAATGTTTATGTTCTTTCTGCCATATTAAATTGTGATGTTTTCCACAAACTGAATTGTGCATATGATTTGTCAGGAAGCTTAAAAACTTAAAAAAAGCCTTTTCATAATATTCAGCCTCAGACTTGTCTCTCTTCCTAAAGCATAGTGTGTTCCGATGCTACTGATACATAGAAATCAGAAAATATATCTTTACTAGGTCACTTTTGTGACATCATTGCCCAGTGATTTCCATGAAGATAATGAGGAAACTGTTTTTGACGCATCTGTAAAAGGTTAAAAGAGCTACTAAGGCTTGCAGGCTTTCAATTTCTCAACTAGCAAAAAATGCAGGGTTCTCATCTTATCATTTTAAATATAGCAGCAGAACCAAGTGATTGGTTTTATATTGCAGATAATGGGTTGTCAGAGGTCATGAGATTTCTTCATTGCTAGGACACTATCTTTAAACTACACCGGTGGCCTACCCAACAAATCGTTTGTTGTTACAATATTTTCCACGCTGATAAGCCTGAAGCAAACACGAGCATCATCAGACACCTCATGTGTCGTGGGAAACAGGAGAAACTTCTGTCTTCTCTCTCACACTCTGACCAGCCTTTATTTTTGCTTCTTTTCTCCTGCCTCTGTCTTTCTGCAGTTAGAAACCCAGCAGGGACCTCTTTGAGACTTTTTGTGATGAGTGATTTTAGGCGAACACCCATCTTTACCTTCTGTAACTCAAGCAGCCGCAGATCTCTCACTCTCAGCTGTCTAAAAGGCTCAATGTGACTAAAACTACAACAAGAACACCCCCACCATGTTGTTATGTCCGCTATTATCTACCTTTGGCGCAGCATACTGGGACAGCTTAGCTGCAGCTGCGATGTCTGACAGCGCAGTTTATCACTGGCTCTGGGAAAGCTTTTCAAACTGCTGTCTTTAAGCTTAGTGCAAAGATTGTGCTATCTGCTGGAGGCTTATCTCTGTCTCTCTCTCTCTCCCTTTTCCTCTTGCGTTTATCGCTCGTTTTTTTCCTCCTCTGCTAGATTGTGGCCTGAATGTACACAAACAGTGCTCCAAACTGGTTCCCAGTGACTGCCAGCCGGACCTGCGCAGGATTAAGAAAGTGTACAGCTGTGATCTCACCACCCTTGTCAAAGCTCATAACACCACAAGACCCATGGTGGTGGATATGTGCATTCGAGAGATAGAACTCAGAGGTAAGTGCCAAGGCAACTCTTTAAATCTTATGAGCAATGATCCAGTACTTATTTGATCACCATTTAAAAACGTTGCTAATTACCCTCTTCATAAAAACTGACTTTACATTAAGCTTCTCTAAGCACGTATATATCTCTTTCTTAACTGTCCTTTAATAGCTGAACTTCTGAAATCTAGAGACTCTTCTGAGCAGGGGTATGGGAGAATCCACAGTAGTGACTCGAGGTTTAAGATATTAAAATGTTGACCAGATGTTTCTGCTTCAGCTCTGGCACATATTTTCTTCTTTTTTCTATCACTTAAAAGTATTTGTGGTCAAATCAAACTTCAGACTACCTTTTTTTACTCAGAGTTGTGCTCTTTGGCCCTTTTTACATTTGTGCTTTATTTGCTTCCTTTTAAGATCATTCAGTCATATCTCCTATCATTGAGATGATATTCAACTGCCAACAATAAATGCTAACTGTAAATAAATTTGGTGCAACTCAGAATATGTTTACGTCTCATGTAACATTGAGAAGTAATTACGTTGCAAAATCTAATTTAAAATAATATTGGTCATTTTTAAGAATGAAGTTTTGTTCTTAGACGTAAATATTCCTTTTTTGTGCTTTTCTCACACCGTATTTTGAGGTTGTTCAGTGATATCTCCTATGGCTGCTGTCATTAAAGATTAATTGTCCAGGTGCTGCTATGTCACAGCTGCAAGCTGTACTATAAAGAATACAGTAGGGGGTTCTGCAGTGGGATGCTACTACTTCAGACATTTCTGATCTTTTTTGGCCTTATGTCACCACCAGGTTTCCAAGATTAACTGAATAAGTGTTTTCTGTTTCTAAATCATGGCTAAAAACTAAAGGTGATAAAGCTTTTGCAGTTGTAATCACCTTCTCTGTATGCTAGGGATCTCTTTCATTTATGTTCTGTGGGTTTAATTCCCTTTTTCAAGAAGTGAACTTGAAAAAGTTCACTTCTTGCATTTCTTGCATTTTGAAGAAGCGTAAAAAGTGAGTCTGGCACTTTGTTAGAAATCCAAATTGTATTATTTCATTGTATTTGATTGCATTGTGGCTTAATTGTACATATTTCATCTTTCTGTCTATTCTGTTTGTTTTTTTTTGGGTGCGTCATTAGATTATTTTTTCCTCAGAAGGCACAAAAAAATTAAAATGTACTTACTTGAAATAAAAATAAACCTCATTGATCCTTGTGTTCCAATAACATTTTCTGACACTGAGATCCATCTATAAATCATCTCTTGCAGGTATGAAATCTGAGGGTCTGTACAGAGTGTCTGGCTTCTCAGAGCACATTGAGGATGTTCGACTTGCTTTTGACCGAGGTTTGTTGATCATAAATTTCTTTGCTTCAGGAGCTCTGTTTCTAACATTTTATGTCTCAGGGTTTTCACTTTTCAGTTTTCAGTTCAGCAGCAAGTTCTGCACAAAATAATGCTTTCTGATATTATGTGATTTAAACAAGAACATTAATTTTTCATTTGTACCAAATTCAGCCTTTGATCCCTCTGCATGCACTGTTTGCTTCTTGACAACAGATGGTGAGAAGGCGGATATCAGTGCCAGTGCCTATGCAGACATCAACATAATTGCTGGTGCTTTGAAGCTCTACTTGAGAGACCTTCCCATTCCAGTCATTACATTTGACTTGTACTCCAAATTTATTCAAGCTGCAAGTAAGAGATCCTCTCCATGGTATTTCCATGCTATTACTGTGCCAGTGCTGCCTGACAGCGCTTTGATACTTATCGTTTGGCTCCTACAGAACTTCCAAATGCTGAATCCAGACTGGAGGCGATACATGAGGGATTGCTGCAGCTTCCCCCGGCACACTATGAAACTTTACGTTACCTGATGGCTCACCTCAAAAGGTTAGTTCATGTGTTAAAACAGTCACATCTGTTATAATTGCAATACCACAATTTCCCTGAGAGATATTTCCTGCTGTAAGCTTAACATATACCTTTTATTTACATACATTTTGTTTTTGCATTGCATGCTGATTGTCAAAATTATCCTTGTTGTCCATGTTTAGAGATTAGCAATTGTATGTGCAGTTAAACTCAAAAAGGTCCCAAAAGGTTATTTCTTGTGAACAAAGACGTAGCTGTCTGATTGGAAACGCCACATCATCGATCTCCCATGAGATTATATAATAAAAATAAAATTTTATCCAAAAAAAAAATTATTACTTTATTTTTATTACAAGTTTAACAAATAATTCCCATGCCATTGCTATACATTCATACCCTTCTGAATATAACATCACCCTGATGTTTAGCTCCCTTCACAGATTATTCATAAGATTCAAGTCAAGACACTTGCTGTTCCACTTGAAAAAGTTCATTTTTCTGTTGGCTCACTATTTATTCCCCACATTAGCTGTGTGTTTTGGGTCACCGTCACGCTAAAACACAGCCTGTTTTAGCAAAGCCTGAGCTGTGAGCAATCCACAATGCACAGCTGCTTTTTAGCCAAAGGTTGCTCCATACCAGCTGCAGAGAGCTGCTGTTTATTACTTGCTGCGCTGCTAAAAAAAGAAAAAAAAAATCCTGTTCCCAATTAATCTGGTTAAGTAGGATGCTTTAGAGCAGCACAAGCACTTTCGAATTAGGTAAAGAATTTAAAATGTTCTCACTGACTATTTGCAATGGGTACAAATACTTTTGTAGGTAAAAGATATGGTCTTTTAGCTGCTTTATGCTGTAGTTTATGGTTCATTGACAAATTACATATATGTATAAAAAACATGTTACTCAAATTGAAAGTCTACTTGTATGGTAATAGCATTGGAAATGCTGAAAAGACGTCAGTCTGAGGAGAATCAGCCCTGAAATGAAACCTTTCAACATTAAAATCTCTGTCATTTTGATGTATCTTTCAGGGTAACAACATTCGAAAAGTACAACCTAATGAATGCAGAGAACCTGGGGATTGTCTTCGGCCCGACTCTTATGCAGCCTCCAGAGCAGAACGCTTTGACAACCCTGAATGACATGAGGCAGCAGAAACTGGTGGTGCAGCTCATGATCGAACATGAAGATGTCTTATTTTGAGGGCTAAGGGCTGCAGAATTGGAGGCGATGAACAATTATTTATTGTGTCAAAGAGGAAAGTCAAGCCAACTGTATTAAAGTGATACTCTGAAATGTTTGCGATCAAACTGCAAATGAAATGCTTTGTATTTTATTTTATTTTTTGGCATGATGGATTTAGTTGATTTTGTTGTTCCTGTAAGTTTGGGGTTTGCAAACTCAGCCAAGAACACCATTTTTTTTTACATGAGGCAATAGTTATGTATTTTCTTTTTTCTTTTTTTTTTTACGTTATTTGTTCCCTACGTTTATAACTTAAAGGCTGTTGCTACCTGGTGTAGATCAGTCAGGATGAAAGCACCATGCGATATACAGCACCCTCCACACTTATTGCCCCAACCTCCTTTTAAAGATGTCTTAAAATAAACGAATCTCGGTATTCGTTTATTTCTTCACAACCCCATTTAGAAAATAGAACAGCTCTTATTCTTCCTCAAAGTTGGTTTCTTTCAATGGCTCACTGTGACAAAACTTGGATCCACATCCAGCCTTTTATGTCACGGTTTCAGAAATGGTTAGGTGACACTTAGTTTATAGTAACGGTTTGAGGTAGTAAAATAGATGGCAGACTAGGCTGAGTAAGTCTACTCAAATTAAAGGTAGGATTTTCAAAGTGAAGTTATTTTAAGGCTCTTTAACATCTTTACCAAGGGTGGAGGCAAAAGGTGCAGAGGACACTGTTGGACTAGTGTGGATCCAAATTGAAGAAGGCCTGGTGCTGTTTAATCTGAACCTTGCAGGTCAGCCAAATTTACGCTCACCTGCATTTTGTGGGAACACTGGAATGATACAATGTAAATAGAGTCAGACTTGTGTACTTAAAAAAAAATTATCAAAACATTCATAAAGCACTTTTTTTGCATCAAGTGTAAAGATTTATTTTGTAAAGATGTTCGTGCTCCATAGTTTATATATACAAGTTCTTGGAAATGCTTGTTGATGTACCTGCAGAAGGGTCAAAACAGAAATGACGAATCAGAAGAAGGCAGACAGTTTCAGGATCCATCATTTATGCTGATTGGATGACATTGTGTCTTTTTGAAGGGTGCAACATATGTGCCAAACTCCTATGTGCACATTTTGGTTGGTAGTGTTGCAAAGTTTGAGTGTGCAGACTATTACTGGGGGTTTGTTCGAGTAAAGTAGTGTTTTTTTTATATATATATATTTTGTTATTTTAAGCCAGTAACATTGCTCGATGACGACCACAACCACCACAGTAGGGCCCAAAGTGGCGCCCTTGCCAAGCATGTTCCTTTATCACTTGGTTTAATGTGATTGTTGAATCCTTTCTACAGATCCATTTTATCAAAATGTATTTTTGTGACAGTTGCAATTCAAATGTAATTTATGAAGTGATGTTTTATTAAAGAAGGTAAAACTTGAGTTTGAAGTAGACTGACAAGTGGAAGACGTGTCTAAACTAGATTTCAACTCATGTGGGGGTTTTTTTAGGACCATGAACAAAATCCAATGTGTTTACTATTTTTACTTCCTGCCTTATTTTCCCACTGATCCAGCTCTACCTGCACGCATGATGTGAGAAAGGTTGAATTTAGCCAGAAGCCAAATAAACTGCAGGAATGAGGAAAAGGAGGCATAAAAAATAAACAGTAGTGCTCTTTGTGAGAGAGGTGCACCACAGTCACATCCTGTCCTGCTACTTAAAGGCACCTCTCTATCTGAACTCTGAGGCTGTTGAGTGTTGCTCATGCACGTCAGCTGTCATCGGGGGTTTTTTTTAGATATGCAGTATTGCAAAAACAATGATACAATCATTTCCCCATATCTTTATATTTAACTTAATGTATTGAAAGAACCAGCCTACATGAAAATAGGGAAGTCGTTATTTTTCTAAATGCAGAAGTTAGTATTTTCTTGCTTAAGAAATAAGTTGATAGCTGAACCACCATTGTGGCTTTAAAATAGATTGCACCCTCTCTCTCCTCCATTGCATCATCCCCCAACTCCTGGACTTGGTTTATATTTGCAAAATCTGATTTCTTATTCAGCTGTATTCAGCTAATGATCAGCCAAAGCTTTCCATGTTTAAAATAATTTGGGTAAAAAGGAAAAGAGGACGACTGGAGCGAAGCTGTTAGCAGTACCATGCTTCAATGGCTCCTTTGATCCGAGAAACAAACAGTCTGCTTCTTGTTGCTGATTTGACTAGTCCCCTGACTGAGCCTCGAGCCGTAAGTCACATTTACTCCACATGTTAAACAGCCTCTGCTTAGTGGCCATGTTATTTACACTCTGCAGTTGCTTTGGAGCCACAGCGAGAGCTGCCACGAGCTTCAGGTCAGGAGCAAGCCTGTGAACCACTTTGATAATGATAT
This sequence comes from Alfaro cultratus, assembly GCA_903066825.1. Classification (NCBI taxonomy): domain Eukaryota; kingdom Metazoa; phylum Chordata; class Actinopteri; order Cyprinodontiformes; family Poeciliidae; genus Alfaro; species Alfaro cultratus. Next base: position 50,550 of record CAEFZX010002182.1, on the reverse strand, counting down.
GCTATTCAATGCATAATTTGAAGGCAATAGATACAAAGGCATTTCAATTAATTAAAATTTCATCAAAAAAGTGCATTCAGTAATTTAGTTCTTTACATGAAACTCAGGTATTACATAGATCCATTACATATACAGTGATGTATTTTATATTTCCGTTCAATTTGTTGATTGTCTTAAAGCTAATGAAAGCCCAAAAATTCAGTTTCCTGAAAATTATTTCAAATTAAAAGCAATTTCAAAAGATTTTCTTTTAAACAGAAAAGTTAACCCACTGAAAGTCTGTCCATGTACTCAACAGTATATGCACTCAATACATGATCAATGCGCCTTTTGCATGAGTTACTACCTGATATGGAGATGTTCAGCACTGCAGCAAGTCAAAAACAATAATCAGAGCCAGGAGGAGTGTCTTTGCGCTGTCAATAGTGCTAGTGTATGTGCTGCTAAATGCGTTACAAGTGGAAAACAACGTACTGTTACAGGAAAACCGTTTATGCACTGTCATTGATGGGACTAGGCTGAGCGTTCATGGCAGGTTTTGCTGTTGTGAACTAGCTGTAGCGTAGCAGAGAGCAAGCTGAAAGGGTGAAAGTAAGACCCTCCTCCAGGCTTTGATTGGTTGTTCCTGATCAAGCTGTGTATTTATTGAGATGACAGCAGGTGCATGGGGAGAAGACAGAGGAGCCACATTTTTTTGAAAGATTATCTACTTCATATTATACTGCCATCACATATGGGTAGTTCTAACAAATATATCAAAGTCCCATACCTCTGTTTTCATAAACCTCAAGCAGCTTGGATCATGTGCCTTTCCACTATATCTCCAGACTCTGGTGCCATGTTTATAAAGATGTAGGTGCATTAGTCAATAAATGTTGAAAGTCTTTATTTTGCAAGCAGTTCAAATATGCATTTTGTGCTTTAAAAGTTTAAACTGAAATGTATCAAAGGAATACATGAGGAAATATAATCTTTAACATGGAGATTAAAACCAAATAAAATTTCAAACATCTTCAACTCCCAGTACTCCAACATGCATAATATATATGGTTCCGAAAAGAAGTGATGCTTTACGTGACTTTACTCTCAATTTGAAGAAAAAATATATAGGTCAGTCAGCTACTGTGGGGGAGCATGGATTGTGCATTTTTTACAGTTGGGGAGGATTTAAAAAGATGAAAGAGTTTGTAAGCATAAAAGGCAAGAGTGCCCTCTAGTGGTACATATGCACAGATGCGACCAGTTATCCTGCATCGTTACAGACTGGGCCAAGATACTAAAAAATAAAAAAATCATTGAAAAAAGTAGTTTATTTCATAAAAAAATTGTTTAATCATCTTAAAGCAACAAGAACTGTGACATTTATATATGTGTGTCCAAGGGAAATAAGTTATGAAATGTGCAAATGAATATAAAACATAAATCTTCTGGGTCCAAAAAAAACCCAAAAAAACATGATCAACATCGGACAATAATGGTCAAATGTAGTTTTAAAATTCTGAAAGTCTTTGTTTAAAACATTAATTTATATAAGTTTCAAAGATGATCTACAAAAAAAAAAAGAAAAACTAATTTAAAAGTTGAATTCGTCATTCAGAGTTCCTCATGTATGGAGGTGAATTCCCTAACTGATATAAAGCCGTCTTTGTCCTCATCCTCGTTTTTGAAGATGTCATCAACCATCACTTCATGATGTGTGTCATTGGGCGAGTAACCATGTTTCTCAAATTCCTTCTTCAAGAAATGCTTCACCTGATAATATGAAAAGAAATTATAAGACAGTTTCTAATAACGTCCTTTGGTCTTGACACAGAAAGGGAGAGTCGGAAAGACAAACCTCCTGTCTGGAGAGTTTCCAATCGTCGTTAAGATCCATGTCCCGGAAAGACTCGTGGGACCTGGGACCATTTTGGATCTCCATGAGCTCAATGTCAAATATCAAGGTGCTGCTTGGAGGAATTTTACCTGTAAACAAACAAGGTTTTTGCTCAGGCAAAAACATCTACTCTTTTAATTTTTCATGTATTGTAACATTACAGTCAAACACCTCCATGTGTTTTATTGTAATTTGATGTGACAAACCAACACCACGTAGAGAAGGATTGTCAAAGGTAAGAACCATTATACATTATCTTATATGTCTCTAAAACCTCTCTAAACAGACGTTTTCAAGTCTTGACAGAATCTTAATTGAAATTAGGTTTGAATTTGACCTGGGCCATTTTAGCACATGAATAGGCTTTGATCTAAGCCATTCGCTGTAGCATTGGATGAATTGATGTTCTACTGAAACATTTGAACTTCTGTCCCAGTCTCAGGTCTTTTGCAGCCTCTTTTGCATATTTTCTTCAAGCAAATCACTGTATTTAGCTCCCATCTACCTTCCCATCAAGCACTTTGAATTGCCTTGTTGCTGAAAATGTGTTACATAAAACTTATCTTACCTTCTGACCAACTACCCTCCTTCTACTGAAGAAAAGCATGATGATGCTACCACCTTGGGAATGGTGTGTTCAGAGTGTTAATGCACTGTTAGTTTTCTACCAAACATAGTGTTTTACATGTAAACCAAAAATATAATATGGATCCTCCAATGCCTTTCTCTCTACAATAGCTTTCTTAGTGCCTCGTAAGTGTACAGCTTGGTTGTTTGCCTGTTTAGGTTGACAGGTGTCTTGTTAGGTTTGCAGCTGTGCCATACTCTGTTTCAGGTGATACATTAGACAGTACAATATCTAAAAAGTTTCAGATATTGTTTTATAACCTAACCCTCGGTCTCCATGCCATGCTGTTTGTTCACCAATGTTCTCTGATAAACCCTCCGAGTCCCCTACAGAAAAGCAGGAACTATACTGAGATTAGTTTATCCAGAGATGATTTATTAGCTGAGCGACTTCTGAAAGCAGCTGGTTGCACTGGATTTTAACGGGCAGAAGTGTAAATACAGATGCTCACAAGATTTTTCTGAGTTTTAACTAGAAAAACAATAGAAAACCATCTATCATTTTCTTGCCACTTCCAAATTATGTACCTTTGTGTCTGTCAAATACCAATAAAACACAGTGGGTATGAGTTTGAAAGACGGTTATGAATATCTTTTCAAGAAGATGTGTATAAGGAAATGTTTTATTATTATTATTTTGCACAGAATCTGTAATACCTTGACCTTCCTTTCCGTATGCCAGTGATGAAGGGACAGTCAGCTTCCTGCGCTCTCCAGCACACATATTCTCCAGGCCCTTGTCCCAACCTTTAAGCACCTCTCGGATCCCAAGAGTGAACCATACTGGATTTCTATTCCCTTGTTTGCGGCTGCCAGGGATCAAACAATCAACAAGAGTTTAAAGTCAACACAGAAATTTGATAGCAGCTGAATAAATCTCTGCCTTTTGAATAGATTGTGGACTATTATTTCCATAAATCTGTACATTTAAATAGTTAATCAGATTTCACAAATCTCAGTAATTTCATCTGAACATAGTGTAGTATTACAGAAAGAAATACCGAATATTAACGTCTTTTACCTGGAATGGAACATAGTGCCATTGCTCTCCAGGAATCCCTCGTAATGAACAAGAAGCATGTCTCCATACTTTGATTTTCGGTGACACAGAAAAGGTTTGTGCATCACCTCAATTTTCACATCGGCTTCTGGGAGTTTTCCACCAGTGACAAAAACAAACAGTGATGGCAATAAGGAACAAAGAGTAAACAGCATCATGTTTGAAGACAATTGTTAAAGCTTTTGCAAAATATACACAAATAGGCTGGAGGAAAACTTTAGATTAAAAAGCTTTAACTGCTAAAATCCCTTACGTGGCAGACAAACTTCTGCAGAAGGGTGCGCATCATTTGTCAGCTGGCGAGGCAATCGCTCCTCTGGGTGGATATGGTTGGTACACCATTGAAACGTTGCATGAGTTGGAGTAAGGGCGCGGTGCAAATTCACCCCTAAAAATATATTTGTGAGTTTAGTTCACAGAGGATAAGCTGTATTTAACTTGTTTTCATAGATCACAATCTAAACATTTTAAACTGGATTTACATGTACATTAAGTCAACCCTTATTTATTCTTTCTATTATGTAAAGCATTTGAAAATATAAGAAATATAATTTATCAGTCATTTTGCACATGTATTGTGCCTTTATGCACAGTGACAGTTTATTTTACATGGGGTATAAAATGCTCAAGGTGGCATGAGAAAGAAAGCACATGCACCGGATAAAAAAAGAAGAAAAAGAGTTGTACCCTGAACACATTTTCAATTGCTTTTGTTCATATGAAGTCTTCAAGAAGTTGGCTTCCCCAGGTCCCCTGAGAGTAGTGAGATTAGATCACGTAGTTTCTGCCCTGCCATTTTTCTGGCAGAATCACCCAGGATATTCATGCAACAACCGCCACCGACCATAGAGTATTTAGCTGATCAGTCTTTTTAAATTTCTCTCATTTTCTTTGGATACATTTACTGTATTTTTTGACTGAATTCTCAATAAAGCCACTGTAATTTTACAAAAATAACTATTTTATTTTGAACATCTGCTCCAATTTCCTGTGAATCAGTGTCAGGCTTTTAGGGATAGACATGGAGAAGACAATTCGTTGATAATTTCACTGAGAATGAAGTTTTAAATTGCATGTAACATTTTAAAAGTCAAGGATTGGATGTTTTGGTTAGCATGGTCATCATCAATTTATCCCTCAAAGAAATATATTCAACAGAATAATCAAAGAAAACATACATTTCTAAAACTGACTTATAGTATAGTATAATATAGTGTTCTTGTTTTAGGCCATAGAAGACTCCTTGGTTTGTACAGTACGTAGTCTAGCTAGAGGTATCAATAGTTGTTCAGGTGCCAAAAAAAAATGTTAGCAGGTGGATTTGGTCATTTTCATGCTATTGAACACGTTAACTCCTCCTTCGCCGCCAAGTTATCACTTCTACCCGAGTTATTCACCGGCTGACTGTTACGCAACGGACCCACAGTTGGCTGTCAGCCCCCTTTCGCTACTATTGGTTGAAAATGTATAGCCCCGCCCATTGGTTATTTCCTCTGTTTCCGTTGGTCATATTAAACGCCAATCTTTACGATCCACGCATAATATTACTCCAATCTCTCTTGACGTAGGCAGAAGCAATGATGGCAGCGTCTTTCATGATTGGTTAGACTTTTATTCACGAAGACGTTTACGTACTATTGTTGACGTAGTTTAAATGGAGACCCAAGGACGTCGCTCCGCAATTCACATTCTGGGCCCAATGGAGTCGCTGCAATCAGCTGTACCACACATCTTGTGATAAACAAGTAATGAACGGTAAAAAGACGTAATTAAACAATGGAAGGTATGCTGTATAAGTGGACCAATTACATCAGCGGTGAGTTCATGTTATAATTAGGACATGTTTTTAAACTTAGAGCTTGTTTGAGGGCAGCTAGCGGCACAAAACGCCTGAAGCTCACTTGAATTGAGTTTGAGATCGACAAGCTAACGTTAGCTACACTCATCGTTTAAATTTTGGACTTTATTAGTCGGTGTTAAAATGATTATTGTTACTACTTTGCCACGTGAGCTGTTCACCGAGTTTTCCTTGTTTTATAAACATTTAAATAGTAGCAAAGCAAGTTGGACCACTTTTCACTCCATCTGTCTTTCTAATCTGATTTGCCAACTGATTAGTTGTTGCTAACTCAACGTAAATAACTCCAAGCAAATTGATGGAGCTCTGTAGCATTTTGGCATGCCTACATTAAAATGACATGAATAAAACAGGAACTGTTGTGTCTGTTTTTAGGCTGGCAGCCTCGCTGGTTTGTTCTCGACGGAGGAACTTTGTCGTACTACGACTCTGAAGAAGATGCGTGGAAAGGTTGCAAAGGCAGCATTAAGATTTCAGTTTGTGAAATCCAAGGTCAACGAAGCTTGATTTTCCCCTGCACATTGCAGCTGTTGATAGTAGTTGCAGTGCTAAATTTTGTTTTCGATGATGTTTCAGTTCATTCCTCCGATCCCACACGTCTTGACCTGATCATACCAGGAGAGCAGTACTTTTACCTGAGAGCCATCAACGCAGCGGAGAGGCAGAAATGGCTGGTGGCTCTGGGCACAGCCAAAGCCTGCCTCACTGACAACAGAACCAAGAGGGAAAAAGGTGTGGAAACACAAATAGATACAATATATAATAAATGGGGTATAATATTTGGGTGTCTTTAAAGTTTTCTACAAGACTGTGCAGAAGTCTTATGTTTGCCATCCTTTTTTTTTTGTTTGAATCACAAATCTGTATGATTCAATTTGGCCACAAAAGTGTTTGTGGCTGATATGTGGTTATGTTGTTGTAAACCCCTATTAAAGCTACATTGGTTGCTTTAATTTAAAACACAAATGAAAGTTATTACTATTGATACAAAAATGATCTAAAACATTGAGTAATATTCAATATTATCTATAATATGGTAATGTCAAGTATGAGCTAAATTTAGCTGTAGTTTTCAAGTAGACATGCTTATTGCACCTAAAACTATAATTACTGAGTGTATAGTTGATATTAGTTAGTGTTGCTAGTCTTGCAGTCTGGTGCTTATCGTGTATGCAGGTTGTAACTTGTTAGGTGTCACTTTAAAACAACCATGTCTTATTTGGAGGGATAGATGGATCTTCTTTCATTTCTACAGAATGATTATGTTTTTCATGACCAGAAGCATTTTTAAAAATCCAAATCTGTTTGTCGTAAAAGCAAGGGATTTTCAGGATCCTTTCTTAAGCTTCATGGGAGTCTCTGCTTCATGGAAGCAAAAAAGTATAAAGAAAATCATTCCTTTAACTCATAACAGATTGTGAAGATTTCTTGTTTGTATTTTGCTGTGACAGATAAACAGAATTCATACATGCTGAGAAACTCATATGTGAAGACTCTCTTTTGAAGCATTTTTTCTTTCTTCTATTTTTTGCATTGTAACAGAGCTTCAGGAGAACACGGAGGCATTAAAAACAAAGATGTCAGAGCTTAGGTTGTACTGTGACCTTCTTCTGCAGCAAGTCAACAAAATCAAGGAGAATGATGAGCTGGGAGAAACAGTGGAGGTAACGTATGGTTGAGCCAATGAAATTAGAGAAGCTGTTGGTTTGTGTGAAACGGCCATAGCACACACTTCAGCTGTAATTAATCAAACCTCAGTGCTCTCTCACTCACTTATCAAGGAAACAAAAAGTACATGTTATCACAAGTTACTTATGTGTGTATATTTTGCGTCGCCAAACAGTTCTGCGATATCAGTGCTAACGTGTTGATTTGTCTGTTGTTTCAGACTGGTATAGACACTGGAACTATGGTGAAGTCGACATGCACCACATTCCTTAAAACTCTGGAGGAGTGCATGCAGATAGCAAACCGTACTTTTACTACAGATTTAGGAACGCACAGTCCGCCAGGAACTCCTCCAGTCGCGGCGATTAAACCCCAGAAGGTACGTTTCCGTTTTAGACTCTCCAGTTTACCAGTTCAACCTAATACTGGTATAATAATAATAATCCTATCCTGTTTTCAAGACCTGGAGTTATTTTAAACTCTGTACTTTGTTTCCCCAACAGATTAAACATGCCAATCACTTAAGTCTAAACCTTGGAGAAAAGTAGGTTGTTTTTGTTTGTTTTGTTATTTTTATGTAATATTGCTCTCTTTTTTTTGTCTAATGAGTCACATTAGATCGATAAAAGTCTAAATCTGATCTTTACGTTTTAGGTTGCTTATTAACAAGCAAATTCCATTTCTAGTCCCTGCTAACTAAGATTATGATTGTGCAAAAAAAAAAAAAGTTTTACAGGTGTTTTCTAAATAACGCATTTTCTTGTGCATTCTAGGTGGAAAGATTTAACCAAAACCTCAGGAGAAATAAGTACACATGGCAACCAGAGCCTCGATTCAGGAGCCGAAGGACCAGATAAGCCAAACAGAGGAGATCATCATCCTCCCCCATCAGGTAAGTCAGGTTTCCTATCTAGTTTACACCTGCAGGGGTTTCCTGATATGAAAATCTTCTTTGCATTCTGCAGATGTTTCCTTTTAACACACAGGGTCTTTGTATGTTAATAAGTGAAAGATTATTGGAAACACTTTTTTTCCCCAGGCTATTTTAAGAATTAGCCTGGAAATTCTTAAAATTTCCAGGCAAAGCTATGACAAGAAAAGCTTTGTAATAATTAAGATGCAGGTAAAATGTGAAATTAAGTCACATCTCAGTTAGCTTTACAAGTATGCACTGTTGTCATGATACAGTAAAATGTTAAAAGTAATGAACGTCTTCCAATAACATGCAATATGCATGTATTCTTTTTTGTGTGATGTAGACTTTGAGTCATCAATCATTCATAGCAAGCAAGTCCTCCCTGCTGCAGACATTACCCAGCAGGCCGCTGAGATTGAACACTACAACCAACCAGCAGCAGGAGATTCTGAGAAAACTTGTGATCAAGAGAAACATGATCAAGAACTGTGCGAAGGGAACCAAAGCGAAAAGCATGACGGCGAAAGAGAAAAAAAGAGCGGCATCGCGCTCGAGTGCCAACAGGAAACCATTTTTGACCAAGAAGAGAGCCAAGATCAATTCAAGACCCCGAGCGATTCATCGGAGTCGGACACAGAGCAGGTGGACACTTTCTTCAACACAATGAGTCACAGGTATGAAAACGTCACTCAGGAAAGTCCAGTCTCTCAGGAGTCTCAGAGTACAGCGTGAGCGTGCTGAGGGATCGCCTCTCTCGTTTCTGTTTCACAGTATTAGAACCAAACAACTTAAGCTATTTAGCTACTGAACTTACTCTGCATCGGTTAATTCATCTGCACATAGTTTCTTTTAATATGTTTAAATTAGGTAGTATTAATCTTCATTAAATTTAAAAATTAACTAAATAAAGTTATAATTAAGTATTATTGCAGTCTCTCTATCACATGGTAGAGAGGCTCTCATCTCATTTCTCGGTTTGTAAGAGTTTATTTTGCTCTCTGAAAATACGTAACATGTTCTGCTCTCTGTTAATCACTAGCTTGCTAGTGTGTTTATTATCTCTTCTGTCAATAAAAAAACAATCTAAATGTGTTTATTTGTAGCCAAAGAAGCAAAGTAGTCCTCAGGTTTTGCCAGACTTTATTCCGTGTCGTGTTTCTTTGTTGATGTTTGTACCTTCTTTACTTTTTCTGTCCTGAGTTGAGTAAATAAAATAGCAACAACTTGCATTTAATATATTGTCCTCTTTGAATCTGTCTTATTTTTTAATTTTTTATTTTTTTTAGATTTAGTGATATGAGACTGGATGACGACAATGGTATTCCTTCACAAGAGTTTTTGGACTCATGCTATGCAATAGTGCCTGTATTAGGTAGGATGGTCACTTACAGTTGCTACTCATATTGCTCTTCCTCCTGCTCCTTTTTGACATTATACCCATTTGCCTTTTTTAGTCACTTTAATAAGAAAGTACTTCTTGTCCCATTCTGCTCTTGTTATGTGTGCATGCCACTTGTCTCAGATTCATTCTCTGCTTCCATGCCCTGCATTAATTTCAGCTGTAATCAAACTTGAGTTACGATGCCTTTATTTGACACCACATGTGGCAGTTTATTGTAATTTTGGAAACATACAGCAAGTAATCTGTCTGTATGCAAATAAACACATATGCTTTCTGCATGGCAACAAAGCAGAAGGCAAACTCTAGCTTTTAAATTAAATTTTTATTCTGAATCATCCTCCAAGTTAACTGGGAGAAGTTCTTTGCACTGATGTTTTAAAGTGGTCAACAAGATAGGAAAGGCTCTAAGGATGGAGTCCAGTCCATTTACCATCATCTTAATAAATGTAGTGAGTGAGCCTCATAACTCACAACAATATATCTTTGTTCTCACAGTGTAAGGAGACCTTATTTATATTAATCAAACTCCACTTGAGTTTGAATCTAGTTATGTATTGCAAGGAGCCACCTTAGTTGTCACTGTAATCTTTATGCTCTTTGATTATTTGGAGATGAGAAAAAAGTAAGAAGACTGTGTAGTAAAAATTATCTTGTGTAAAAAAAAAAAAGATCTTTAAAAGAAAAGTGAGAATTCTCACTCAAACAGGATGACAATAATTAGGGTGGAAAGTAACACTGTCATTAAGTCTGTAATATGATAAACTTCTACCTCCTTTATTGGAAACTTGCAATCAGTTTTATTCTTATAATTAACTCATACTAACTCGATGCACCATAAAAGTGAAACTTCAGAAGCAACAGTGATGCTATTCTGGACTCTCTCTTCTCAGACAAACTGGGCTCCACCGTTTTTGCACCAGTTAAAATGGATTTTGTTGGAAATATCAAGGTAAGTTCAGTTTTTAATGTAAAATGTTTTACACTGACTTACCATGGTTTAGATTTTGCTGTTTAAATTTTGGTGTAAATGTCGATTGGATCTTAATGTGCTTTTAAATATTGTGACAGTATAATTCAGTAAATGTGTGATCTGGCAAAAAAACAAAAAAAAAATCATTTTAATGTTTAATAAATATACTGTTTCTTCACTTTGTAACAAATTAAGTCACTGGACTATAACATACTGCATTCATTTCAGATCAAAGGCAGCATAACTTTTTCACTGGTCTCCGCAGAAAATTCAGCAGAAGCTGATGTCCGACCCTGACAGCTTCCCCACCCTGCAGTCTATTGTTTTGCACGAAGTGCAGACAAGCGTTGCCCAGGTTCGTAACTCTGCGACCGAGGCTCTGCTGTGGCTCAGACGAGGCCTCAAGTTCCTCAAGGAGTTTCTGTCGGAGATCAATGCAGGAGAAAAAGACATCCAGGCAGCACTGAGTGAGTGGTTCTATTATTTAAGGACATACATTTACAAAGGTCTTCAAATATAAAGAACTGCATCTGTGTTTGCTGTTAGTTTCATGGTGTTCTTTAATTTTTCATATATATATTTTTTTTATTTCGCCCAGACAATGCTTATGGGAAAACTCTAAGGCAATACCATGGATGGGTGGTGCGAGGTGTTTTTGCTGTAAGTGTTTCTTACACACAGGGTTCCCAAGCTGAAAAAGTATCAATTATTTAGGTTTCTGGATCAGTGATGCGAAGAAAGTAGAGAGTAGAAAATGTTTATATGTTTTTTCTTTTACTTTTTGCACCATTCTATTATCTGAAAGTTCCACATGTCTGTCCATTAATCATAGTAATGTCTGTACATTGTTCATCATCTACCCATCTGTTTTCCCATTGTCTATTTATCCTTTCATTTTTTATGATTTATTTGGCTGTCCATCCCTGTCAAAATTATCCTTCTGTCCATTATTTGTTTCTGTTAGTCCCTCCATTTGTATCCTCTGTCTGTCCATTACCCATCTCGTTATCCATCTGTCTTTCATCCTTCTTTTTGTTGTTGTGTAAAAAATTACTTTTCCAAGAGTTTAGATAAGAATAAGGAAACAATCTATTAAGACCTTGTAAGGTGAAAATAGACATGCAGAGACAAAGGAACCTGTCAGGTTTTCTCTAGCTGACAGTGGATTCTGGCTGCCTTTCAAAGGTTCTAGTCAGTAGATCTTGTGACAACAAGACCATATGTCCATCTACCTATCTTCCGCACATAGATCCATGTGTCTGTCCATCCATTCGTCACTGTCTATCCATCTTCAATTAGCCCGTCCTTCTCTTTGTTTACTCCTTGACTACCATTCATCTCCTTATCCTGCTTTCTTGTCCACCCATCTTTCCATTATCAGCAATTTATCCATTTGTTGGTAAGATGCCTCTGTCCATGATTGATCTGTCCATCAGTCCATCTCTCTATTATTCTTCTGTCCAATATTAACTAGTTTTCCATCCATCCATCAATCTTCCTGATGGATGGAAAATGTACTGAAACTCTGTGCACACATCAACACTCACCCCATTTCAGAAAGGTTCCCTGTCTTGAAGTGTGACACCTAAGCCACTGCTTTTTTCCTCAACAGCTGGCTCTACGAGCCGCCCCGACCTATCAGAGTTTCACCGCCGCCTTGGTGTCGAGAGAGGGGGATGAGCAGAGGAGCGACTTTATCAGCAGCATGCACAGGGATCTGGGAGTGTACCTCCCGGCCATGGAGAAGCAGCTGACCATTCTGGACAAACTTTATGAAGAATACAGCCTGGAGTCTGATGAGGTGGTGTGAAACCTGATGGACAGAGTATCAGATGTTTAGGGACAACGGAGCCTCGCTGATGTTCACAGCAGCGACGGACTGCTGAAAGGAAGGTGCCAGACAGTGCTGTTAGCATGCGTCATGGCGACCGGAGGTCATTCGGTGGTTTGCGAAGTTCACCGCAGTATAGTTTGAAGAGATTATTTAAGCCAACAAAGGGCTTGTACAAGCAAAACGTAACGACTGAAGAAATTGATACTCCTGGTCTGTTTTAAGACACCAGTGACACACAAAAAAGGCTTTCAGTTATACAGACTCCAGCCATATTTGTACAAGGTGCCATTTGTTCCTGATTTTTATTTTTCTATTTCTGTGTTGTGGCATTTTACCATTAGTCGGATTTTAAGGTGTATAACGCTAATGTATTTATTTTTCATAAACGTCCCTGGAAGCTGTCTTTTACAACCCTTTAATGTCATAAAAGTTTTATGTGGCTTCATGAAATGAAGAGATGCCATGTAATAGCACAAAGCACTTATGGCAAAATAAACAGTCATAGTGTCACAGCACCCATTATAAGTCTCCAGTATTTGATAGTGTTTTACAGAACTGACTCAATTGCATCATGCTAGCTTGTTTTTCTCTGTTTCTTACACTGGCTGTGAACATATTTTGTGTAATTTTATTAATTAAATTATTTCCCTAAAACAACAATTTTATGATGCATTAGTTTTGTTTTACATTTCATTTTGAGCCACAGTGTTAAGAGTTTAAAGGGACCAAAAAGGAGAAGCATAAGCCTCTGCTGCCTATTCAGTGACGCAACACAAGAATGAAATGTTAGTGAGATAACTTCTGTTTATGCTGAAACAAGCCTATGCATTCAGTGCATTTGAAATATTTATGGTGTAATAAATCCGATTTGTCTCTGAATTGTATACGTCCTCTGGATGAATATTGGATCCCTGGTGCATGTTTAATGAGGGCATGTTTGATATATTAAAGCAACACCGGTGCCATATTGGACTGAAGATGAGCCAAATGCTTGGATTTTGCCAAATAAATTAAGACAGTTCCTGAAGTGACTGTTTTTTTTTTTGTCTTTTTTTTTTTTTGGCTTTGTGTACTGAAATTTATCAGTTATTTAATTTTTCTTTTCTCTCTCACCTCGTTTTGGATGCGTGCATTACTTTATGATGTCAGTTCTCATGCATTTGTTCAAATGCTGACTAATGATAGGAGTGTAGTTTGACTCTGGCTTTAAGGTTTGCCTCAGATTGAGTCATGATAAAACAGAAACTAGAGCCACATTTTTGAGCTTTAGTGAGACAATGTGCTCTCACTAAACTGTTCTCACGACTATATAGTATACAACTATGTAGTCATACTATATAGTACAGTAGCTACTACAAAGTAGCTACTATATATAGTATATATATATATATATATATATATATACTATATATAGTACTACCATACAGTAGTACTATATAGTACCACTATAACGTAGTACTATATAGTACATACTACTAAATAGTATTTATAGTAAATACTATAAAATAACTTTAGAGCAAACTGGAGGTGCTCTGACACACATTCTGAGTTTGACACCAGACCATTTTCGAGTGTTTATTATCAAAAAGCTCACTTTGGTCACTGGTTTTTGAATGTCTTGTAGATCCCTTAAGTTTCTCTCGAAATATTGATCTAATCAATGCACACATGTACTGTTGGATGAACTCCACTTGTTTTTTTTATGGTAGGAAAGAAACAATCAACCATTTGGCTTGTATATTGAATCTCTGGTGGAAACTCACGACCTCAAAATGCCACTTATTGCATTTTGCTCTCTAACAAGGATATTTTTCTGCCTTTCTTTCCTCACTATTCATTGAAGGAAAGATAAAGATAAATTTGGTTCCTTCTCCGGCCTTGTTAATCGCAGTTCCAGTTATTTAAAACATTTTAATCAGACATGTTTTGTTGAGCAGTAAGTTTTCTTATAATTTCAAATTAAATATGGGAATTGAGATATTTTTTTAATTTTTTTTGCAGTGGTACTGCTGGGATGGAAAGTGTCAGTGATTAATTTGTATTCTCTCATGATTGTGTCAAACGAGTATTTAGACTTTGTGTCCTTGACAAGAACACGCCTCTCTGCGTGCCAGTGATTCCTTCCTGTGGGTCAGATATTGTCACTTGGCCTGGGTCCTGCCCTGCTGTCTGTTCCTGCAGTAAACGTTTGGTCTGCCCTCATCCTACAGCTGTAGTGTTGCACCAGAATGAGAAGGATTTTATATCAATTTGTTCATGTAATGCGAGCAAGAGTTTAACTTCAAGTGCCGTAAATCACCTGGAAAGGGAGGGAGACTGAGTGAATTTTTTAATTTGAAAGTTCTTTTCCTCCCCTTGGGCTTTTGTTTTGTTAACCATAACAGACAGGAAGTGCAACTCACACTTAGAATATAATGAAGACCAGAAGCCACTCACCATCATACCACTTGGTTTTGTTTCTCCTGGAAGTTGGTGGGATCAAGGTATTTTATATTTTGTTGTTTGTCAAGACTAATATTCTGTTGTGAAATGTTTGAATGTTTTGTACATTTTGCCCATTTAGCAGATTTTAGAGGGGTCATTTATTTTTTTATATTCTTTCCTTTATAATAGTGTGTTAATTTATGCTCCATTTGAGTTTTTACAGTATTTCAAAGTGAAAACTGTACAAAAATGGAAAATGAGCACTAATAAAAGTCAGCTGAAAAAATAGCACACTTTATCATTACCTAGCCTGGTTTCCAACAACCACAAACCTCAATGTGTTTTATTAGAACTTGACTTGTCAGACCAAAATAAAGTACTGCATAGTTATGAAGTGGAAGAAAAGTACAATTGAAAGTACAAAAAAAAAAATGGTTTGGCATGCATTTGTATTTACGTATCTTGCTGTGGAACCACCTCTTGATTCGCTTGTGATTTTTGTTCCAGCACTGAGACATCTGAGGGAATAAATGCGATTGGCCTGGTCAGAGGAATTACACATGATGGGATGAGTATGCTAAGGTAAGCTTTTACTCAGGCATCTCCGTGGACAAATTGTCTTGATGTGATTTGGAAAAGGGAAGCAGTATGTTAATATACTTACACAGTTAGATGCAGCCCCAAGCATCTCAGTTGCAATTCTGGCTAGCTGCCCGTTTTCAACTTTTATTGCCCTGAGCCGGTCTCTGGGTGCAGACGCTGCTCTGAAGGGCTCGACTGAGGCACACAGATTATCTGGAAACCTCTCTTCAGGGCTCCTATAAACTACGGATTGTGATATATATATGAATATATTCAGTTCTGGATAAAGTATATTGAAGAGTATCCAAGTTTCTAGACTTTATTCCCTGTCCTATGTTTCACATGAGAAATATGTCAATTTACAGCTGCTCCAGTTTAATTCCAGTCTGTATAAAAGCTGCACACATCTGCCAAATGGCCATTTCTTTTCTTGCTCTACAACATCCATCCATCCATCCATTTTCCGTGCACCCTTGTCCCTAATGGGGTCGGGAGGTGCTGGTGCCGATCTCCAGCTGCGTTCCGGGCGAGAGGCGGGGTTCACCCTGGACAGGTCGCCAGTCTGTCGCAGGGCAACATAGAAACAAACAGGACAAACAACCATGCACACACACACTCACACCTAGGGAGAATTTAGAAAGACCAATTAACCTGACAGTCATGTTTTTGGACTGTGGGAGGAAGCCGGAGTACCCGGAGAAAACCCACGCATGCACAGGGAGAACATGCAAACTCCGTGCAGAAAGATCCCGGGCCGGGAATCAAACCCAGAACCTTCTTGCTGCAAGGCAACAGTGCTACCAACTGCACCACTATGCAGCCCTCGCTCTACAACATATGGATATGAATTTGTTTCATACATAACCTTCTAATTTTGAAAATTACAGACTAAAAAAAATGTCTTGTAACCTTCCATCCTTCCATTGTTCATTCCTTCCTTGGGGTGTTTTCAGGTTCCATAAAAAAAAAAAAAAAAGTATTAATATTTTCAAAAGAAAAATCTGAGAGGGCATGACAGTTCCCATCCCCACAGCATGATGCTGCCACCATCTCATGAATTTACCACTCTTTCTAACGCAACAGCCTGGGTAGCCAGAGACAAAACCCTGGTTTTGTTTTGACCTAATTAACATCTGGTGCTGAGACATCAGCAGCATCTCCCTGAGTTCAATCACATGAGGTCATTTAAATGATCTTTTATTGGATTCTTTTCTCAAAATTTCCCACAGCTACTGTAAAAATCATATCAGAACAATGAAACATAAATCCCGGTCACAGTGCATAATAATAATAATAATAATAATAATAATAGTAATTATGACTTCTTGAAGCCTGATGGTACAGTACGTTACCACATGCATGTTCCAGCATTGTTGGGCATACACAGAGTCACACACAGACACGACAGTCACAGCAGTTTTCTAACAATATTTCATCTTTAGTTCATGGTACAGTTCATCACTATAAGGTTCATCGTACGTACGGTAATAAGCTACACCTAGGACAGGGCACTCCTTTAAGACACCTGTTATGCCAACGAATGGTGACTAAGAAAACAATGCTTGACAAAACTGGTGTATTTCCCACCATCATGCATGCAGACATGATGCATTAACAGTCTGAGCTCGGAAAAAGTCTTTCTTGGCACTGGGACTCATACAGTAGCTTATGGAAAATGTCAGCTTATATCGGCACGGTTATTTTCAGCACACAGCAGACTACATGTACGCAGTTAAAGATACTAATGAGTTTCTCTGTTGCTTCATAAGACAAAACTGGATAAAGAGGTATTAAGAGTAGATACAGTAATGACCTTAGAACAGACAGGAATTTTTAATTCCTCCCCCCTTAGCAGCTACAGATAAGTCCAGCTGGTTATGTGCAATGAGGAAAATTAAGAGCAATAACAGTTTCAAGCCTTCACATCTTTTGTTTTTGCTTTGAAGCACAGGGGAGGAACGTGATTATGCATTACTGTATGTGTCAAAGGTTTCGTTTGTGTTACCTGTGTGCGTCAGAGTACAATCAGAGCCATTTTGTTTTTTTTTAAAATAAGAAACACAGTGAGACATGTGTGGAGCTACATCAGTTCCTGAGTTTGTGTTTGGATTTCTACAGACTGAGTGTAACTGTCATGTTTCGATGTACGCTGACTCTAAGTCAACCATTGAAGGATTTTAGACCTTGTGAATCATCTCTGCAGAAACTATCTCGTTTGAAGATCAAAAATACCTTAATACTGAGAGGGTACAATAAACAAATAATCATTAAAAAAAAGTATTTTAAGTGTCCTGTCCTGGCAACCTAAGTAAACAGCAGAGTGGGTCCGATTGCCTTGCAGTGTCAGAGGCTAATTTGGATACCAATGTTGTGATAAGTTAAGCGCGGTTTAGCCCAACTTCATGCAAGAGCTGTTTGCTGTCATTCACCCTGGAGTAGAATATCTCTGGATGCCCCGCTTGCCTCTCTCCTGTTTCTTTTGTTGCTGTAGTCAGGTCAGGATAAATGCGCTTCTGCTCCAGCTGCTGCTGCTCTGGAACACAATTCAGTGTCTCTTAATTAGGCCTGCGTGGCCGTCGCATTCAGAAGGTTTGGCTCCAGTCCGGTGCGGCCTGTCGAAGTCCTGCTCGTTAAGACAGAGTGCAGCTGTCCTGCACACTTCTGATGCCTTCACCATCGGGAGGGCGTCTCCGCAGAAAAACAGATGAGTTATGTGTGCATTTGTACATATATGTCAGCTTTTTTGTTCTTTTCAGTAGAACATTTGTTGCCTCTTCCTGCCGAGTCTTTCGCTTTTTCAGGGCATTTTTCGTGTTGTTTTTTTCGTCGTTTGCATGAAAACAGTCCCGTCACGTGTCGAGCAGCATTTCACGAAGGATCCGGCTGCACAATCCAGATTCCTCCTCAAGTGAAGAATTTGCAGTTTGTGGAGTCAATAACACAGTACCGTGTGCACTTGAGGAAACCATAAGACCTATAATTGCAGAAGAAAAACATGTACTTCAAGATGATTATTATTCCTTCTCGTACAGTAGTGCAATAACACATCCAGTGCTGTTCACGCTTTTTTTTTTTTAAGCCCTACCTAATTTCTTTGTATTTTTATTGAATAGGCCAAATTTTCTTATTGCTTAAAATGCCTGTGAGCAATCTATGTTAAGTTTTCTTTGGATTTTGGCTGCTTTTCTATGCACTTTCTTATGCTGCATCTGACCATGACAGCCTAATGTTCAATATGTGTGTTTATAAATTAGTAAAGTGGAGGGCAGACATAGAAATGTGGTGCCTAAAACACATAATAGTGCAGAAGAACAGTGTGTGAATCCTGACAGAAAAACTGAGAGAAGCACTCGATCATTACTTGATCTATTGATTCAGTTAAAGAAACTGGAACAAACTGTTTAACCAGGTGTCTGAAAATGTGTCTACCATTTGCTGTTCATCAAGTCTTCTATTTTACTGCCTTGTGAAAGTATTTATACTTCTTAACTTTGCCATGTCACAGTCACAAACGTAAACTGATATTGTTAGGAGTTTAGTTAGATCAACACAAAAAAGTCCATAGTTCTGAAGTAGAACTAAAATCATATAAGGATTTTCAAAATTTACACAAACAGAAATCTAACTATTGTGGTGTGCATTAATATTTGGGCCTCTTTACTCAAGCATTCTTAAATAAGATAAATTATAATGATTTGCTTTCAGATGTTGCCTACTTAGTAAACATGTATATTGATTTAACCTCAGTATACGCACTGATCTGGAACATCTGCCATGATGGTGCAAAGAAGGATTCTTCATAAAATCAAAAAACATCCTCCACATGAAACTGTTAAACAACAACAGTGTCTTCAGTCAGAGGCTTCTTCAGCTCTGCTGTAATACAGACCACTACAGGAAATTCTTCATGCACACAGTCATCAGGATCTACAACAACTCTTTGAAGAACTCGAGATAATGAGCTACATTTAATTTCCCTCTGGGATTGTTAAATACATTTTGAATTGAATTGTATAAATTCTGTAAATGCTTTAAATGAACAGAACATTTTCATCATCAAGACCAAAGAATATGGCAGACACGTCAGGGTGAAAGTGGTGAAGAAGTGTAAAGTAGGGTTAGGTTATCAAACTAAATAACTGTTCGGTGAATCTCACTACAATTTTTTTCTCATCAGCGGCGAGAAGCAGGTCAAAGTTGAGGGAAAGACGGATGAAAAACCTTCTAGAGGCTTCAAAAGAGTTGAAACTTGGGATCCAGACTTATATTTAAACGATAAGCTGCAGCTAGACTTTTAAAAGTAATGCTCAGAGATGCTCTCCATCTAATCTGGCTGAGCATGAGCTATTTTAAAAAGACAAATGGGCAACAAAATGTAAGTCTCTAGATTTGCAAAGCTAGTATAGAACGCAAAAGACCTGCAGCTGTATCTGCCCTGAAAGGTGGTTCTGCCAAGCTTTGAGGGGTGAAGAGAAACATTTCCTGCACTTTTCAGGTTTTTATCTCTAAAAAGCTTTAAAAGCAATTTTCCTACCTCTTCCTAATTATGAACTAGTTTGCCTTGCTTTGATACAAAAAGATGGCATGAAAATAGATGGAAGTTTGTGGTTGTAGTGTGTAAGTGTGAAAAATATCAAGAGAAATTAATGCTTTTCGAGGCACACTATATGTAGACTCAATGCTTTTTTGAATCAGGAGCTTTTTATGTCTGAATGACTCATAATAGTATGAGTTAAGTGGCTTTGCAAACAAACATCATCTGAAGATCAACACCATATCGACAGAAAACAAGTAAAAAGCAGCAAAATCCAAATACTTAAAAAGAGCAGCTTAGAAAAAAAAAGTAAACAAATCGCTCTCTTTTCTACCAAAATATAAAAAAGTGATAACTCACTCTAGACTTTTGCACAGTGCCATCTAGAACAGGTATATTTTGTACTCACCCTGGAAGATATGAGTTACACGTTTGGTATCCAAAGTCTTTTCCATCGCACTCTTCAGCCCCTTCATAGCGGTATCCGTCTCCACAGTAAGCATGTTTACACTCTACAGTAAGATGAGACAGCAGGAGTGTGGAGGTCAGGTTATACGTGCGCAGCAAAGTAGAACTAAGGAGGCTGTTGAAGAACATTTCGCGTGTACTTACTGACACAGCTGTCTGTGACAACTCTGTTCCGGTCATCACACTCCTCCCCGTTGGAGATCTGCACTGTCCCGTCACCACAGTAACCTTCATCATCAGGTGAGTTTTCCATGGACTGGAAGGGCGTCATCTGGAATGGAAAGGTCTTTTGCAGAAGTTTAGTGACTTGAACAAAAAAGGGAAAACCTAAAAAAAAAGAAAAGAAACGATTGGACAAAAGTCTGAAGGCAGTCATACCTGGATTGGCAGCCAGCCATCAATGTCTTTGAAATAGAGCGTTTTCTGGTCTTTTCGGAATGCGAGGGCGTTGTCGGTGTGAAGGCGCTCCAGTTCTTCCTCATTACTCACCACAAATATCTGAAACGAAACGGAAACGCAAACAAGTGTGGTCAGATACTTTGGTTTGTTGAACTGTATGCTATTAAAATTGATGACATTCGATTACATCATATTATGGGGCTACTTTTCTTCAGCAGGAACAGAGAAGTTACTCATGGCTAAATGTGGGATAATACTGGAAGAAAACCAGTCGCAGAAGACTAGGGATGGGAGCAGAGGTTCAGCTTCTAGCAGAACAACAATCCTTTGTGTTGATCACAATAAAATCCCAATAAAAAACATTTTTTATGGCTGTATAGTGGAAAAACCTAAACACTTTTACATAATTAACTAATTTAGTTTTTCAAAACATTTCACTGACTTAGTTTTTTAATTATACTTATAATTATAATTCCCAGTGTATCTTTTTAATAGCAACACAACGTTTTCCGTACAACAGGCACTCTGGGATAGCTTCCTGTGTTGGCGTAATCATCAAACGGTGAAGTACTGAGGGAGCTGCAGCCACAGTTCCCAGGAGGACCCGGTGGACCTCGAGCGCCTTTTGCTCCAACCATGTAGAGCCCTGCAACGAGAAAAGACGTGAATTATCAACGTATTGCTGAAAACACAGAAAGGACGAATAGAAAGGAAATGTAAGGGTGAAGAAAAACGTCAAAGCCCAGCGTTTGGTTGTCTGAATAAGCTAGAAATGATCAATAACTAAGAGTGCAGGCAACATAAGGTGATTTAAATACCACAAGTCATCATATACAGTATCAATGATTCATCTATCAAGAAGCAGACTCAATTAGTGTGCCAGTTAAATGTCACTTTGATTATGTGGTGACATAATATTTTATAAACTGTAGGGAGGCCTGCCATGTGTAAACTTACTTTAGCCACATGATGTCATCATCACAGCGTCCAGTTTCAACTTGGGAGCTCACATTTCTTTACTGCTATATAAGACTACTGGTGATGTATGGCCCATTGCTCTAAAGTCTGCTTTTCTTTTGCTGAGGTCTTTCAGCCTTTGACAAACTTTAAGCCAGAAAATACCACAAAAAAATAAATAAATAAAAAAATCTTTTGACATCTAAGTTCTGCATAGTCACAAAGAAATGTGTCCGTTTTAAGTCAAGAGAAATTTTGAAACTTGTTGCACATGTACCTGCGGCAGGTAAACCAGGAGGTCCGGGGTGACCAGGAGATCCCTGAGGACCTGCAGGTCCAATAGGTCCAGTTTTTCCAGGATCTCCTTTCTGTCCCTGAGACAAAATAAAGTGCACAGAGTTACAATAAATCTTTACACTGTGTTTCTGAAATAAAGGCAACTTTAATATGTCAATGTCAAATTCAAGTTTTGCTTTAGAAATATACAGCACATATGATAACCATGCAGCAATCTATTTAAGTCAGTAGTTTATGCAATTCTTAACCTGTTCTAATGGTTTACATGAAATTCCTCCCAAAGTGAAGATGTGCAGTGATTAGGAACTCAATAAAAGGCTAAGTGGGAAAATAAGTTCCAATATGTTCTTCTAAATGTACTGCACAATTTAACACAATCTTCTCGCCTGTTTTCCTCTTTTTCCAGGTCGGCCTGTCGGTCCTCTGTTTCCTGAGATTCCAGGCTCTCCTTTTGGACCCATTTCACCCTGCGCAACAAGCGAGATCAGTGGAATATTAAAAATAATAATATTTTACCTAGTCAAATGTTGCACTTCTAAGAAACCAAAGAATAAACGTCTGCTCGTTTGAGCCTTATTTGCCTTTTGTCCAAGCATTCCTGGGAAACCCATGGCGCCCTGTGAACAGAAAACAGCAGGTGCTTCGTGTTTCATGTAGCACATGTATTCAAACCTCTGCTGACGCATCATGCTCACCTTGTCTCCTCTAAGTCCAAGCTCACCACGATCACCTCGGGACCCCTGAGAAGAAACAGTGTATGTACTTCAGATGGTTTATTATCTCCTTCAAAGCGAAAATGAGTAAAATGATAAGGTACCTTTTCCCCTTTGTACCCAGGTAAACCCTAGGATTAAAGAGATTTAAAATAATGAGACAACAGTAAAAAAGCAAAAACAAAAAGGTAAAGTTGACACCAATGCTTTATGTGTGGATCGTACCCTTGGCCCCATTGCTCCTCTAGATCCAGGCAAACCCATCAAACCTGGGTCACCTTTCTCACCCTGTCATATAAAAAAATAGATTTAAACATGTGGAGTAGGTTAACTTCTTAAAAACACATCCAATTAAACCCGTGTTGAAAATGTTTTCCCCCGTACTTTCAGTCCCTGCTATTTACAACCTTTCAAAAGTATTCATACCCCAGTTTCAAGAAAAAAAAAAAAAGGCTTCCCCGAAGCCTGATTCTGCCACCGCCATATTTCACAGTGTGGATGTTGAATTCAGGTGATGTCCAGTGTTAGGTTTCTTCCTCTTACAGCACTCTGCATGTAGAGCCAAACGTTTCATTTTGGTCTCATCTGAACAGAGACCCCAAATCTTTACCATTTTTCTTGTCGGTTTTCCATTACGATTGGTGTTGTGAAGTTCAGGACTAGTTTTGTCCTGTCAACAAATTTGTTCACCTAAGCTGTGGATTTTTGCTGCTCAAAAGTTACTGTGGGACTTTTAGTTGCTTCTTTTCTGAACTCCTCCTCTCCACCAGGTCTCCCGAATGCTCTGCGGTGCTTCTTGACTGTGATAAAACTCAAGAGGCATGAATACTTTCTGCAAGGTGCAGTGTTGGTTATATGGCGTTCCATAAGGTCTACATTATGAGGTCTGACTTACTCACTTTGTCCCCAGGTGGTCCCGGCCATCCTGCTGGTCCCTGTTGCCCAGGAAGCCCAGGAGGTCCAGTCCGACCCTGGTGTGACACATCAGTTTTGTAAGTTTATTAAATCAGGGCTTTTATTGGCACTTTGTTTTACAGGTTTAGAACAAAACCAAGAGAGAGAGAGAGAAAGACAAGTCTGAATGTTACATTAGATGACAGTCAGCACAGTGCAATATCTGTCCATTCCTGCTGCACATGTAGAGGCAGAATGGCTTTAACGAGCACTGTCACTTTGCTCTCTTTAATTAAATGATGGCTGTATATAGAACTGGGAGTCTTTGCTTGTTGGGAATAAAATGATTAATGATCTGGCTGAAGCACTAAGCTAAATTGCACTGCAGTGCTGCAAACCTGCTCGGTAAGGGGCTGCACTTACTGCTCCGCCACACTGACAGGAACCGTTTGGAGCTCACTTCTCATCTTGCTTTTGCCAAGAAACAAACAAACAACAAGAGTCTCCTAATCTTCATCTGAAGATCAGGAGATGTCTTTCTTCTCGAGGGCGAATCCTGATGCCGCACAGTGAATCATGTCAGCGTGCATGACTGAGGTGTTTAGCCTCAGCAGCCCCTGCATCCCTTGCATCCTGACAGCCTGCCTGCTCTGTCTCCTGTCAAGGTTGTGTACTCGCACACAGTGCCTCTCTTGATGTGCACTCGCTTGCAGGGGATGCGGAGGGGATGCTTTGTGTTGTTTTTGAGAAAATTCACTTACAGCGGTAAGGAGAACAGCATGATTAACGGGGACTCTCACCTTTTGCCCAGGTCTTCCGATTTCTCCCTGACGACAGGATGCGGAGGAGGGGACAAGGACAGCAGGCACTTAATGAACTTCCCAAAAGCATTTTTCAGTTATGTGCAACAGGTCAATTCAATCTGCCTTTTCAGGAATAATTACAAGATGAGGAAATCAAATAAACTGCTTACTTTTTCTCCTTTAGGCCCTCTCATTCCGGGAAATCCAGGGGGACCCTTGTTATCATAAGAAAACACAAAAATAATTGGTTATGAATCACATAGATAGCCATCTAAATTAGTTTTACTGTCGGCAACATGCTTCTTGGAGAGCAGAGCTGCAGTTTAATTAGCTGAAGGCTGACTGGTCTCTATTGATTCCAGAAGTGCCTCATGGGTCTTTTTGATAGACTGAACTGCTGTCCATCTGGTGGTGTAAGCAGAAGCCTCAGCAACCGCTTGAGGTAAGCTGCCTATTACTCACAGAAACTCTAATTTCTCAGCAGCGCAGATCTGGCTCACAAGCACAAACGGAACGAAAATGTTTATATATATATATATATATTTGTTATGACTTGAAAACATAAATGCATGCACGGTGTTCTTCGGAGATCCCTGGACTTTACGCGACACAGCATGCCTTTCCAGCTCCTCGGACAGTTTCTGAGAATGATGTGTGGCACACTGGCTGGCAGTGGAAAAAGGCTATTTGTGTCGCAGCTAAATGTGGAGCGTTAATGGACTGTTGTGCTGTAAGGGCCAGAGAAATCCCCATCTTCTCCGCAGGAACTATCAAGTTGGAGGGGAGATTGGGGCAAATATTTTGCTAAAGTACTGATTCGTCACACTTTGTTCCTTTCTATGAAGTGATTTGTGGTCAAGCCACATAATTGTTCGTGCGTGAAGCAGGATGAGTTGGATGTGCTGAAATGTCAGCAACAAGATCTCGAATCTTAGAGTTTGGTGCTTTACCTGAGGCCCAGGCGGTCCAGCAGGGCCAGGAGGGCCCTGGACACAGGCAGAATCTTTACTCTTATGGCCAGACTCACTGCCATGATGTGAACCGTCTTCTTCCTGTAAAACATGTGGTTTGATTTCGAATGAATCAGATCTACATTTAATTGTCACAGCATAACCAAAACACCAGGATAACTCTAGTGCCAAACATATCTAGCAGCCCATATGACTGTAACCTAAGGACTTATCAACAGCTTCAGACTCCACAATAGAAAGTCACATGACTCACAAGTGTGTAGCGGCGCCAAAGTGAAGGGGGTGGAGGAAAGAGCGGGGGTGGTGGAGGACTCATTAAACAGCATGGGTTAAATCTCTTCTGCTGCTCCTGGGATCTGAGAGCTGTGCACAGCGTACATGCGGTCACAAAGTAAGCCAGAGGTTAAAAAGTTCTCTTGACCTGTCAAGTTTATTTGCCTGTCGAAGTAGCAAGCTGTTTATTCAGATATTCAGTACCCTTGAAATCAACCATTGTTTTTACCTTCTAATTCAAATTTACACTAGGTAAAAAAAAAGTAGTCTTAGTAGCACTAAAGTCTCAGCTTGGCTTTTGACGCATCAGTGAACAAGAAGACCAAATCAATGGATGGCTGTAGTGTCAAGTGTTAAACTTGTGATCGTTAAACGAGTACATCAGACAACTAGAGTGACTAAAGAATTAGGCTAGTCAAAAAAGAGCCTAAATGGAGCACTTGTTGACAGGTTAAAGACTTAACCATTGCTGTCCAGATCGCGAAAAATGTCAACTAATGTATATTTGTGAACTTTATTGCAGTTGTTCACTGACATGGAAAATTAGCCAAGAAGAAGAGCTTAGCTTCAGTTAGTCAGCTAGTTGAAACTGATTTGAGCAGAACGGTGGTGGAAACAAGTATTAGCTGGCTGACCAATGGAAGGATGCTAGTTGACTTAAGGGAAGTCCAATTGTCAATGTTACAGAGCTGATGCAACTAAAAATGTCAAATAGTGTACATGTTCACTAGTGCAGCTAGAAAGTGTTTACCACTTTAGTAGTATGTCTAGAACTAAACTACTGGAAAAGCATAACTAACTTCACATTAGTTAATTATGTCAAGTGTTTTAGCCAGACTAGTAAGCTACTCTATTTGAAATTGTTAACTAGTTAACCAGTGTTCAGCAATTTGTAAATAGTAAAAATATTATAAATGGTCTGCTCTTTTAAAATGCTGTATCAAGTTCAAGGACTTGATAAAATGCTGTAATTAAGCCTAAGTGTGTTAGTTAATTGGGTGAAGCTTTTTTTTTTTTGCCAGACTAGTGAACTACTGCATTTCAAACTGTCAACTAGTTTACCAGAAGGAAGTTAGTATTCCAATATATAGCTAGTGCAACACTGCAATTCATTTGCATAGTAAACTCATATGGCAAATAAATGTTTACTATTTGACTTGTAACATTGCTTTTGGCTCTTATGTTAAAAAGTATTTGAAATATTTTAACATATTATTCACTTAGGTTAGTATAGGTAATCTCCTGCTAACTAGAAGGAAAAGCCTTCTAGTTAGCACTACTAGTCCAGCACCAGGTCTTACTTGTGGAACTTCTGCCCTGCTAGTTGTACTAGCAGCACTAACAGTGTTTGTTTTTTTTGTAACTATCTCTGCTAAATATTGAACTAGTGAGGGCAAATGTTTTACTGTAATGCAATATAACTACTGCAACCACAAACTGGTTGGCAAAAATGATGGCTGATTTCAATGACATATTCACAAAAATGACTTGCCATGCTGTTACAACTCATTTCTGACCTCATCGTAAACATGAGCAAATAAATCTTTAGCTTTAAACTTGTGTCCATCCATCTGCAAAGAAGCAACAGTGTGGAGTGATCCGACATATTTTGGTAGATACCTTACAAGAGGGTACAAGATGCACAAGCAGCATAAGCAACATGAAAACAGGTGCAAAATATCAAATCATGACACCCAGACACAGATATGAAGTGCTTCTCTTCCAGACGGACTGAAGCTCCTCTCACTATTTATAGAGGCATTTACAGTCTGCTTCAAGGGAAACAAGGAAAATCCAAACAACTCAATATTATGATGAGATCACAGTGAAACTCACAATCTGTATTTCCAGAAGCCCTCAGCCCATGTGCAATGCATGCACTAGTGCAGTAACTCACTCACACAACAGCCCACATATGTGCAAGCTCATGGTTTTTAAAGCTCCTACCTGCTGGGAATGACAGGAAGCTGTCCAGAAATGAGGAGTGAGCCAGGCAAAAAGAAAACCACAGTGGCAGACACAGTCCAACAGCTAGAAGAGTCATGCTGCCACAGATAGTTGCCCGACTTTACGTCTGAGCCACAGCAGCCTTGAAACTCTGCCTTTCTCTCTCAGCTCCTCTCCTCACCGTCCTCTCCCTCTCTGCCCTCCCTCTCTTCTCGCTCGTTCTGTTGGTTTCCCTTACGCCTTCACAAGAGAGTACGCTGACCAATACCCATTAAATCTTTCCTCCGCATCAGTGTGCTCTAAAATTACAGGAGACAGCACACCAGCTGCCTTCAGTGCCAATATTAGATCCCTACTGTAGAGGGGTCTTATTGTTGTTTCCACTCCTCTGTAGGGAGTCTTAATAAAGACAAATCCACAATTTGCTATCCTGAAAATAGGACAACATAGGAAAAAGTGACCTCAATTAGAAACTGCTGCTATTTTTTCTTTTTTGCAAGATCAAATGAATTTTACGTTTGCACTGTAGTGTCAGAAATGCAACACCTCTGTTTTCTTAGTCCACATGACATTTTGCCAAAAGTATTCAGGGGTTATAAAGATGTTTGTTGACAAATATGAGAAAGGTCTTTGCAATCTTTTTGGCCCACATCCCTTTTGCTTTGAAACTCATGCCATTTGGCACTAAACTTTACTGAAGCAAGCGAGGTCTGTATGTCACTGGGTATCGTTCTGGTTTATTTTACCTCTTGGAAGAGTGGAGTTAATAAGAAAAGAGATTTTAAAAAATGGAGGCAGTTGTATTTTTTCCATAGAGCTATGCTGGTTTGGCTAGGTCTGTTCCTCAATCAGAGCATCATTTCAAAACTCCTTGTAGTATTTACTCAGAAAATTTTCAATACATAGTTTGATCTCTGATCTGAAACATTTAGGTGTTACAAAAGAAAAAAAGCAGAAATCTGTAAGAAGAAAAATACTTTTTCACAGTATTGAAACTTATACTAATTTATCTCTTAAATTTATCAATACCTTTAATATGAATATTTTTTAACTTCAGACAATCTTGCCTCTCAGTCAACAACATAGATGTAATAAATGTGTAGTTGAAAGTCGTTTCATAGTTGCACTTTTATTATCTGGATCATCTATTGTATCATTCATATGAAGGTTAACCTGAAAGATGAGGAAAAATGTGAAAAATCAATAGCACTTTTAAGTTCCTTATGTGCTTTTATTGGTTTGTCTGCCCAAACAACAGTCATGTCACATAATTTTAAGCATTATTTTATTTTATTAAACAGTATCAATATTCACTATCTTAAGTCATATTTAGTCTTTTAGAAGAAAATACTAACTATTGTGAAAAAGGTTTCACTGTGTGAACTGTAAAATGTTGTTAGCTCCTAAAACGTAGCAAGAATCATAACACATTAATTATTTCATAGGAACAATCAATAAAATTAAAACAGTTTGATGTTTTAAAGCTTCCACTGCTCATCAGATGACGCTCTGGGTGAAGGTTTGAGTCTTAAAGGTTGGAGCGTGTGAGCCAAGGAAACTCCTGTAAACACAGACACCATCAAAATTCATTAGATTATCATTAATATAACATCCATCAAACCAATGGGATTTATTTTCATTATTCTCAGACTTGACTTTGTCTTCTATAACCATAAATAGATGCTAAACACCAACCCAACCAAACCACTTCAGAAAAAGGAACAGGTTTTCCTTAGGCCAGACACAGACCTTCACGCAACCTTCAGATTTGCCTGCTGAGGGTTGCGTGGATACATTCAACATAAACAAAGAGGGGCTGTGCTTTCTAATTACAGGATCCCTGAAATAGAAAGGTCAGCTTGGAGTTAGACGAAGGGATTGCGAGGGGGATACAACAGTTCGGCTATGCACCTGGGGTGCACGGATTAATGCTCAGGGTGGGAACGTCGGTCTACAAAGCGGTGGGAGGATGAGACGAGGGTCGAGCTGTTTGATGCTCCATGCAAATCCTGAACTGCAACTCTCTTTTATCCTTTAAGGACAGCCAGCTGTGCTGCTGTAAGGGTCAAAAGGTTCTTGTGCTCCCCCTGACTTCCTGCAAAGTCTAAAAAATATTGCTTAGGAATATGTGTACCCTCTGGATATATAGTAAAAGGGGAACTACATTTGTTGATCCTTTTATTTCTTAAAATACATTAAGAAATGTAGCAAATTTTTATCATAAAAAATTCTAAGGAAAATTTTTTTTCCTCTCTTGCTCTAGGTGAAGGCGGACATTTTTTTCCTCTGCTACCTCCCTGCCTGTCTTTTTCTATATTTTTGGAGCCTTTCTTTGCACATCCTCCAAATCTACAAATTATGGATTTTGGTCAACCGGTCTCTCAATGCAATTGATCACATTTTCTCGACGAGAAGACTTGGCACAGGAGAGCCCTCTTGTCCTGCGGGGACACAGCCGGCAGGATTCACCCTGGATTTATTCATGATAACAGGATTTCTGCTGTTTGGAGCTTGCGGATACCTGGCTTATCGACAAATCTGTGACAGACTTGGCCGAACTAGCAAACACTCAGACTGTTGGCGTGGACAGGGATGCAAGTTGGATGAGAGTCTTGCTGAGACTCGCAGCCCAGCTGAGGACTCCAAAACTCACTAACGGAATGGAATCGATCTTGGAGAAGTTGCTATTTCCGTTCAATGGAACGACCAAACTAATTTGGATAATTGGGAACAGAGATGTATCAGAGAGACTTTAGGGAAGATTGAAATTTATAATCTACCCGACTTAAGACATTCTGTATCTGAATTGGCTTTCCCAGTGTTGCCTTGGAAGGGCTGCATGTTTCCAATCTCCTTAAAGATATGTAAACATAACGCTTCTTCCCACCTCACCCCCTCCTGTTATCCATGCAGCTGTGGAGCTGAGCGCTCCCAAGGACATGCCTTGATAACAACATCTTATCAGACTTCTGCCGGGAGGCAACATGGTTTCATGGCCCTATGATGTCACCGCCTTCACTCATATCTTTGTTTTGCCCTTTGTTTTGTCTGAATCTTCCCTAATGTGTCCTTTCCTCTTTTTTATTTTATTTTGTTAGAAACTGTGGAGTACTCACTTTTAACCCAGAAAAGGAATTAGAATAAACTTGGAATCCAGAGACTCTAGTTTATTAGTCCCTCTTTAGCTTATTCTTTAGAAGCTATAGAGTACTCACTATTTAGATCGATATTAGATTATTTTGTAGATTATTATGCAGAGAGATTATTATGCCCTACTCTCTAACCCAGAAAAGGAATTAGAACAAACTTAGTTAGAATCCAGAAAAAATTCTTCCAGAACAGGAACATTTAGTTTTTATTATTACTGAGAAACTGTGGATTACTCATTACTTTTACAAATTTAGAGCACACTTAGAAAGTCCAGAGAATACTTATACTTATCTAGCATCCTAGAAGTCCATTAGATACTTACTTACACGTATTTAGCAACCCAGAACAGGGATTAGAACTTGGAACCCAGAAAAACTACCTTAGCACCTACTTTTTAGACTCCTATTCTCCCAACCCTAAAAAGGAATTAGACCAGATAATATTTACTTATACTTATCTACCAACCCTGAATAGGAGAATCTAGTTTATTTACTTTGGATCAACATTATTAGCTTTTTCTTCTTTTGGTTTGTTATTTTGTTTGTATTTCATTTTAAATCCTGTAAAGCACATTGTATTGCCTTGTTGCTGAAAATGTGCTATATAAATAAAATTACCTAAACCTTTACTTTTACCTTTAAGGGAGTTCAGAAGATTTTGCATTCATCTATACTCCTGTCTGTTGTAGTTACCAACTCAGGCCACAGGGTGGCGTAAATTCACCCTACACATTCTGTTTAACCTCGACTGTGAATGTAAATAAACATAGATAGTGTTTAGTGTCTTGTTACAGTGGCTGCTTCAATAATGAATACTCTCCTTGACTGGACTCTGTCAGTTGATGTGGATGATTATTTACTAATTAAGTAACTTCTGAAGGCAATTGCCTGGACTGAATTTTATTTAGGGTTGGCAGAGGAAAGGGGGAAGAAATAAAATGCTCACATCCTTTTTTAAATATTTCTTTGTAAAAAATAAAAAAAACAAGCAAAATAAGACAGGGTTCCTTGCATTTCTTCATCATGCATCAATTCATGTTGAAATCTCAATGGAATATACTGAAGTTTGTGGGATGAAAACTTCTAACAGGCACTATATAAAAACTGAGTCAATTCAGATCAGAACCAGAACTGATCAATGTAATTACAGAGGTGTTCATGTACCTGCTGCTTTCTGTCAGACGACGGGTCAATGAGCACATTGAGCAGACTCGGTCTCTCCCAGTCAGTCAGGCAGAGCTGCATGGCGTCGCGCAGCTCCGCCGCAGTCCTCACCAGAAACCCTCGACCTCCAAACGCTGTCATTACCTCATCGTAGCGGGCCTCGGGCAGAAGGGAGACAGGAGGCGCTCTGAAGGAGAGTACACATATAGGAAGGTGATTATACATAGAAATACAAATTAGATTATACATGTTGAACTTTCTCGTTAATGAAAGACTCACACAGAGATAAGGTCACTCGTTTTTGCCATTTCTTTCCACGTGTCGGCGTCTACTCCACTGTAAATGCCGTTATTATTCACCACAATAATGATCACAGGCAGATTATACCTAGTAAAAAGGAAAATAAATCAATTATGTCTGCTGGTGTTGGAAAAATTAACATGACTGCATTATGAAAATTGTGTAACAGACCTGCACATGGTTTCAACCTCCATGCCAGAGAAGCCGAAGGCACTGTCTCCCTCCACACAGACGACTCTTTGGGGTTTGATTCTGGTCGTCTCCACGGCAGCTGCTGCTATGGCGAAGCCGAGGCCGACTCCCATCGTTCCAAAGGTGCCCGCATCCAACCTTCACATCAACACAGTTACGCTACACAGGCTCCTATACTGACTTTATTCAGCCAATTTTATTGGCACCCTTATGAAAATATGTGAAATCCTTTGGAAAAAGGAATCTTTTTATTACAGTGGTATAATTTCACAAATAAAATGTGGAAAAACCCATTAACTAATTTGGGTAATTTTATTCACCCTATTTTGGGGCAACCAATAAGTCTGCCAACTCTTATTTTGCTAAAAAGTATTTCTTGTCGTATTTTTTACCCAATAAAAGAAACGTGTTCTAGTTAAAGGTTGTTTTCCCCCCCTAAGTTTCAGCAGTTTGAGATTATGCCGCTACAAATAAAATATAGATTTTTTTAAAATCACATTTTTAAAAAATCTTAGCAGTGCTCATAAATGTGACATTTCTCTGCAAGCGTCCTTTGATCACATGTCAGGCATAGTTTCATTTTAAAAGATCTAGGGTTAGGGCTAATCCTGGGATTGATGTTTGAGATTTTAACCAATTTAAGACATGATTGCATTAAGTTGAAAAGAAATGTCATGTATGACCATTTCTGGTAGAACGTAAATCAAAAAAATATTACATACTAATTTCAGAGCAGCTATCAGATGTGCAATAATCTCAGTCAGTCCACTCTGTGCCACTTGTTGCTGATAAAACACCTTACCTGTGTCGGGGTAGATAGTTATTCAGCATGGTGCGTCCAATGTCCATAGTGTTAGCACCCTCGCTAACAATGATGCAATCGCGTGGAAGCAGCTGAGAAATGTGATGAAACACAGTGTAGTAGTTCATGGGCAATGTTCCCTTAAGAGCCAGAGCCTGTTACGAATCCAAGAGCTTCAATTAGGAATATCTGCAAAGAGTTTGAAGCAGCAGATTTGTCTGAAATTAGAGCAGTCGGACCCACCTTTGATATTTTTGAATTAGCAGCAACCTTCTCGCTGAGCACACTCCACCACTCTGTCTTAGATGGATATTTCCAGCCATCTTTGCGGACACCCATCAGGAGCTGAAGGAAAAAAAAAAAAAAGATGCAATTATTTAATCAGTCAACATCTACAGGAAAGCTAAAATACTGACTCTCATGTCAGACCTGAGATACAACAGCACCAACGTCCCCCAGGAGAGCAACACGTGCCTTCACGTTGTTCCCCATCTCCTCGGCACAGAGGTCAACCTGAAGAAGCGTTCGGTTTCGTTTTATTACAGTCCAGAAACGCCTGCAGCAGCAGTTTATCGTGCAAACAGGTTTTTAACGTCTGTGCTGAGGTTTAGTGAAATGTTGGCTACAACATTTACACACCTGAATGATTTTAACGTGAGGATTAAATCTGGGTGGCAGACCAAAATGCAGCATCCAGTTTAGCCGCGCTCCGAGCAGAAGAACGACGTCGGCTTGAAGAAGAGCTCTTTGCAACAGGAAAAAAAAAAAGAAGAATAAAAGCAATAACAAGTTTAGATTAATGTTTGTGGGAGACGCTCTGTAAAGATGTGCGAAAATAAATATCTTTCATTGCAGAATTTAAGCAAAAAATGTAGAAAATAATAATAAAAAAAAGTTAATGTTCGGTTCTGTAGCTTGATTAGGTTACAGCAGGTGGCCGACCTGGAGCGGGCAGCGGCCACACAGCTGGGGTGATCGTCAGGCAGGACTCCTTTGCCCATAGGTGTGGGCAGGAACGGGAGCCCACTCTCCTCCACAAACTCCCTCAGCACAGCCTCCGCCCTGCTGTAAGCTGCTCCTGCTCAGAACACACACCTTCACACATTCTGTTGCAGCTAATTTCTAATACAGACAAAAAGAAAAAGTTTAAAAAAAAAATATATATATATATATATATATATATTTATATATATATATTTTTTTCTTTGTATTACCCTTTCCAATGATGACCAAAGGTGTCTTTGCTACTTTTAGGACAGAGAGGGCCTCTTCAACTGCAGCGCTGGCGGCCAAACTCACAGGTGGAGGTGGACAGCAGGACACTTCCCTGCAGAAGAGATCCATTTATCTTATTCTCTTACACTTTGAACGGCCATTTTAGATAAAAAGGATGCATTAAACTCAAACAAACCTGACTTTGTCCCGCTCTACTTTAGCATTGACCATGTCCCCTGCGATGTCAACGTAAACAGCACCCGGGCGTCCGTATATGCTGGTGCGGACTGCCTATGTGTGAACAAATATGATCAAACCTAATTCATTCTTAAGGAATCCTATTTACGTGAAACCAAATAATAACGTAGTCACCTTCTCTATGACTGAGGGGATAGCTTCCAGACTGCTGGGCCTGACAGTAAACTTGCTGTAGAGGCGGCACGCCTCCACCTAAGAATTAATAAAACCAGAGTCAGAGCAGAGACTCGGAGTAAAAGAAAAACCCACAGGAAGGTAGAATCACCTGGGGAAACTCCTGAAAGGCCCCTGCTGTTTCCTGGTTTCTGTCCGAGGAGCCGCCGATCACGAGCACTGGCCTGCGTAAAGAAAACACCGCCTTTACAGCCCCGCTACTTTAACCTTTTCACATTTTACAATCTCAAACTTCAATGTGATGTTTCGTTGGGATTACATTCAGTCTCTCAGTCAAAATATAGAACCATCTACTGCTCCAGATCTATTAGGGTGTCTCTATCAACTTTGCCTATTCTTCTGACTTAACAAAATACTATAATCTTAGTCATGCTGAGTAGAGAGTGTCTAAGGAGCAGTTTTAAAGCCATTTCCAGTTTAATTAATCCACTACTGTCTCAATTCTTTTCAGTTCCCTTATATGGCTTCATGATTCTTTGTTCAATAATGTTCTCCAACAAACCTTTGAATGGACTTTATTTAATAATTAGGTGACTAATCATGTATTTTTTGGAAACAAAATTGAAAACTATAGTATATATCTTCATAATTGTGTACTTACTCTATGTTGCCCTTCCATTTTCAAAAAAAAAAAAAAAAAATATATATATATATATATATAATTGTAAGTATAACAGTTTTGGGGTGTGAAAGAAAACAACAGAGGTGACAGTGAAAGAGAAAAGTTTCAATATTGTGTAATACCAGCAGTTCATGTTAGCGTTTGCCATCCCACCCAGAGCATGAATGAGTCCAGGTCCAGACACCACCAGACAGGCTCCTGGTCTGGATTCAGAGGTCAACAGGAATGTAGTAGCAACATGTTAGCAAGAAAGTGACACAGCAGCAGCCCGGACATTGATCAGCTCAGCAATCAGAGGCCTTACCTTCCTGTTATGTATCCAACCGCAGATGCAGCATAGCACGCCTATAGGGTGACAGAACAATCTGTGAGACCTAATCATTGTACTGTAAGGATTTGGTCACTCTTTAAAGAGGAGAGGGCGTGCAGATCATTTACCGCCTGCTCGTTACGCATTCCCACATATTTGATCCCAGCAGCCTGAGCAGCCATGGCCACTTCAATGATGGGGACACCGACTATCCCAAACATGTACTCCACTTTCTGCAGGGAGAAGCATTATATAAATGAGATCAGTCTTCAAATGCCTGAAGCTATGAAGTTTGGCAACTCTTGCAGCCCAGAACATGAACTCTGACACAGTTCTGCAGAGGTGAAGCTACATTTGAACGCCCGATCTCACCTGAGTTTTCAGAGACTCGGCAATGAGCTGAGCGCCTGTCACTTCGTCCATGACTCCTGAGTAGTAGCTTAAATATATATGTATATGTATTTAGTTGGATATTACTGATCAAACCAATGTGACTTCTCAGCGGAGAACTGTAGGTCCGCCCCTTTTTTGTTCCGTTTCCGGGATGAAGACCAATCAGCGGAGAGACTCTGTGTGTCCGCCCTCAGAGCAGTTGGATGAAGATTCAGAATCTTGTTTAGGATTCAGCTCATTTGGCTCAGTTCAGTTCTAACTTAGCAGTGTTAAAATTAGATCCAGCACAAGGCAAAGCTTAGTGTCCCCTGGTTGGCTTAAAGAGCCAGTGAGCTCTCGTTCATAAAACAATCACAAATCCTCCAGAATTAAGTTCTTTAGACTTTGTTATTAATCTTAAACTGAACCACTGTACCAAAAACACCTGTTGAAACTTATATACCCTCCATCCTTTTTAAAGCTGGGGAAATATTTTAAAGTTATTAAAGGCAGTACTTTTGAAGCATCACATAAAATACATCACATTTCAAGTTCAGTGACAGTCAGAGATCCATCAATGAGTCACACAGATTTTGCAGCTCAAATACTGAAGAATCTGTTTTCCTATTTAAATGCTTCAAAATTAAAAAACGTCAACAATTTTCAGTATATAAATACATTAGCAACAAGGTGCACTTTGATGCAATTTAGGGTGTAATAATTTAAAAAAAGGTTAAGCGCATATGTTCTGATGCATGCCTTGTGATAATCTTGTCAAAAATAATTAATCTGCAGCACATACTTTTCCCTTAAATGTATGTTTTAGAACTGAGGGGGAAAAAGCTTAGAAAGCAAAATTATCATTCAATAAAAAGCCTCATCGGTGCATCTTCAATATTTTTAAAAAACGTTTTCTGTTGTCACATCAAACACAATTATAAAAAATGCTGAAAAAACAAGACCAATGCTCCTTATTAAATAACTCATTTATTACTCATAAAATATACAGCAATCTCAGTACTGAAAGAACTCATTGGAATTTTGAATTCACAGTCATAATTTCTATATACATGCTAGTTTCATTCCTCTTCAAGAAAAAAAAAGCAAGGAAAAGAAATAAAAATCCTTCCCATTCTATTGATTCTAGCAAATGTACATATTTCCAGTTAAAATATTTTTGAACAAAACTTGAGTTTTCTGCATTCTGGTATAAGCGAGTGGTTTCTTTTAAGTTAAAGCAAGCAAAACCAATATTAGAGAAAACAAAAAATGTCACTCAGAAAAAAAATCAAATGCTTTCCAAAATGCTGTCATTGGTTTACAGTGTTTCTCATTGCAAAGCAGTCACAGATGCCTCAGTGCCAGATCAGTGGACCTACTCACCGAAAGCACGCTTTCACAGCTGCCTCTACAAACCCATACTTCCAGTAACTAATGAAGGCACAAAACAAACAAAAAGCAACCAAAAAGTGTACAAATAATTTATTGTTTAAATTCTAAACGGTGATAAACGGTGAATTTACAAAGGAAAGGTGGATCAACTGAATACTAACCTGTTGCATGTACCAAATGTCTTAAATTTACTCAGGTTAGTGAATCAGATTCCTAGAGGAAAATAAGTTTAAGACATTAAAATGGGTGTATTAAAATTTTGATCCTGAAAAATAAATGATCCCCCTGTGTGAATTACAAAACGTAAAAGTCCTTCTGATGGTTATAGTGTGCAGGTTTTAACTAAAACTTCTCTCTTATCCTTCCTAATCAATAAACCACCTGAAGTTTCATTTTTTTGTCATTTACGCAGATAAAACAGAGTTAAAATTCAGCCATGTCTTTTGGTCCCTGTTGGTTTAACTCTCTGTAGTGTGCAAGCGCACCTTTTCTCAGCGTGTTATTGCCTTAAAACAGCTGCCATCTGCCCAACAAGTTCAGTTTTTAACACTGGAGAGGTCAGTGTTGGTAAAGCAGTGGTTACTGAGCTCCATCATTGGCTAACGGATGCCGTGTGCTGGAAAAGGTTGGGATGAGCATGAGCCAGCCTGTTACACCTCGTCCCTCCTTTGCTCTCTGGTGGGGACTCTTAAGGCTCCTGTTGGGGGCTTGCGTCTTATTAAGCCCTCCCAAGCTTGTGGAGGGTGATTGATTGATTTTTAATTATTTTTTTTTTATATTAAGACACAGTGTATGCGTTTGTGCATTTAGCGTGATTCCTCTCCTGTCCGCTTCAGTACGTCTCTGAATCAGAGTCATTGAGCTCCTCGTCCTTGTAGAAGCCGTCGTGATGGCCGATG
Organism: Alfaro cultratus; assembly: GCA_903066825.1. Lineage (NCBI taxonomy): Eukaryota > Metazoa > Chordata > Actinopteri > Cyprinodontiformes > Poeciliidae > Alfaro > Alfaro cultratus. The sequence continues at coordinate 12,228 of CAEFZX010002182.1, read as the reverse complement.
TTGTTGAAGCTGCAGTAAGAGCTGTGCTCGGGACGCAACACGGGCAGGCTGTCGAAGGTGACGCTCTTGGAGGGGCTGGTGGTGTAGTGGTTAACGGCACTGAAGGGGAGGGTGGGTGCCATGGTGCAGGGGGACACAGGCATCATGGTGGCCAGGATGAGAGCGAGGCAGTCTGCAACGTCTTTGTTGGGGGCACAAGCCAAGGCAGGCGTGTAACCTGACAAATAATGAAACGTGTACAAAAAAAAAAAAAAAAGATTACCAACATGTCCTGGGAAATAATAAATGACATAAATACCTGACAAATTCTGGTGCTCATTTTTTAAATTACAGAAAGAGGCAAAGCTTTAAGATACCAGGCTCAGTTCTGTGAAACTAACCCTTAAATAATATTTAAACTTTTACTTTTCTATAAACTGAAACAAAACATCAGACTTTCAGTATCAGGTCTGACAAACCTGATGAGCTAAAGATTTCGGGACCAATACCAGATGCAGGGTGAATGCGCCGACACATCTGGGTGGCAGTTTTCTGTTAAATCTGGCTGAGTTATTTTCATTAATTTAGCGCTCTGAATGTAACCTGTGCTGCGGAACACCCAGTGAAAAAATGGGACTTCCTTCATGAAGCAAATGCACTATCTGGATGTTTCTAATTGACAACAAAAATATTCTGAAAACAGTATTTCTAAAATCGGACAATGCTGCAGGGCTAATTGAAGTGAAATCAAATCAACTCCAGATTACCTGATTAAAGGATTGCAGCGTTTTGGGGTAAGTGGAGTTTCTCTGAAGTGGGATTTTCACAATAGTTAAAACTTCCATTTCAATCTTAAGAATCTAAGCTTTACAGCATGTTTCCAAATGTTTATTCCCTTTTGCGCAGCGCTGTGTGAATGAAAGTATCTGAATGCCAGGTCGGCGCAGCACCATACTGTTAGAAAATCAGTCCTGATTCACTGATCGCCTCTCCTATGCATTCTAAAACCATCCTGCGTGCCAGTAACTTAGTGTCTCATCCCAGTTCTTTGTGTTTTGATTTCTTTTGTCTTCTATCTTCAAAAATATTAAACCAGGCATTTATACCATTCACAGACTTATCTGGGTCCTCATGCATAAAGCGTGCATGCACACGAAATATGTGCAGCGCCATATTTTACGCACAAGTCGGTATGTATAAAAATTTACTTTGCGTCAAAGTTTGCGTAAATATACGCACACTTTTTTGCTGGTGTGAAAATGTGTGGAAGCCACGCAAACTTTTTCTGTGGACAATATCAAACTACAAAGCGTCAAAACTCACCTAAACACACAAAAATCTGACTACATTCAGTGTTATTTAGACCAAGAAGCATCGAACCCAATGTTTGTTTTTTTTCATGATTTTAATATTTTATTGTTTAAAGTAAACAATGAAACTAAACCGCATTTATCCTCAGACAATAACCTAACACGCACACAAAATAAAGAAAGCCAAAATAAAAGAATGCAAAAACCTCACTAGAATGTAAAAAATAAATTTCCTCAGTTTTTGTCTCATAAAGATGTAACGCAGTGTTCTGTGCGCTGAAGCGAATGAAATGCATCTATGGGGTAATTCTCACAACAAAAAAAAAAAAAAAACATGGTTGGATCGGCAGATTAACTCCAAACAGGTTTGATTATATTTAAGGTGATGGAGGTATGTAGACAATCACACGTATTTAAGTAGCCGCATAAAGGTGAGCCGCTAACTGTGGAGCTTTGGCTCTGATGGAGAACTTCGCCAATGGAAGGATTCAGAGGGAGCGATTGATCATAATGATCTGTTGATGATGGTTTATTAGTGTTTAGATTAATCCAGACTGATTATCCAGAATTTATAGAAGGAGCCGTGCGGTACCGGTACTGGTCCAGCTGCAGTCATCCTTCAGTGGAGCCGCCAGCTTTGTGAATGCGCCTTTCTGGACAGAAAGCATCTCTATTCTGTAAATGTACAACTTATNATAGAAGGAGCCGTGCGGTACCGGTACCGGTCCAGCTGCAGTCATCCTTCAGTGGAGCCGCCAGCTTTGTGAATGCGACTTTCTGGACAGAAAGCATCTCTATTCTGTAAATGTACAACTTATGCACATAATTTCACTACTTATAATAAACGTCCATTTTACCCACTCAACTGACTTTCTGTCTGTCTTTAAATCCCAGCTGAACGCTCTGCTGTTCAAACAGGTATTTGCACCATCTCTTTATTTTCTTTTTTTTATTATTATTTGGATTTTTTTTTCTTTCTTCAAAATGTATTATTTTTATTTTTGTGAGGTTACCTTATGTTCCCTGAAAGCACCTTTTAAATAATATATATTATTATAAATACTTATACTGCTACAAACAAGGACGTTGCCATGGTTATTTCTTCACGTGGTGACAGACTTCCAGGTATTTATACTAATTTACATATGTATTTATGGAGGCGGGAGGGCGGACCAGAAGCGCTCTATTTCCCACAAATTTTGATGTATAAAGGAAAAGTGTGCGGCCACTTGAGTGCGCACGGCTTTATACATCCAAATTTTTTTGTGCGCCGCACTTTTCTAAATTTTTCCGTGTGCAAAGTTTTAGTGTGAAAACTGCGCACTCTTTTATGCATGAGGCCCCTGGTCTGTGGTCCCTACAAAGTCTACCAACCCAATGTCATATTTAGTCAGTGTTACCTGGCAGCCCCGCTTGTGGCAGATGGCTGCTCACCCTGCAGCTGATTCCAACTGAGGTGATTTCCTGGTCACAGGAGTTGCTTTGCATTGTTAACAATTGGTTTTACCAGCAGAATGTCTTTTCTCCTCCCAACTTCTCTACTGAATGTGACTTGTTTGTCACTTGAACCTGTAATAATTAAACTAAAAACAATTTTCTCTATTCCCAAATATAAAAAATCTAAATATCTTAAAGTATCAAAATATTCCCTTAGTCAAAAGGGACACACGGGAACAGCTTAGTCTCCTGTTTTAAAGAGAACGGCACATTTTCCACAAGAAAACCTCCCGAGGGATTTTCACATGTAACAGTTCTCAGCAAACATGAATCTGTTTAAATGTGTCTTTATCTTTTATGACCCAAATCAAGGCCTTCAAATTTTATGTTATGAAGCTAGTTTGAAGACGTGTTATTTGACTGTGTCCATTCTCGAATTATTTAATTAATATACTAAATTCTGACCACATGTGTGGCTACAGTCACTCTACATAAACCCCAAACTCTACATACTGCTGTAATTACTGAGTTAGTCACTGAAGGCACAAACTTCCAACATAATCAGTCAGAGGTGAATCATTTTGAGGAAAAAAGTCCAAAAGTACAGAAAACAACAGAAATACAATCCCTTTTGGTCTCTTAATCTCTGTTAAAAGGTAACAAATTTACTGAGTAAAATAAGATCCGGTACTACTTATAAAAATGGCATCTGCATGATTTAGGGCAATATTTACCTATGATTATAGACTGCCAAGTTAATGAGTTGGCTCAGTGTCTAATTTCTTATTAAATATGCAGGGGCAGATTGCTCTCACCAGAATACAAAATTTCTATTGGGACTTTGTTTCTAAAGCAAGCCATCACTTTTTTCTGAAGCTAGGATTACAACGCAAGTAAAAAACTGGACCACATTTCACAAAAATAACCGTGTCACAATTAAAAACAAGGATGTACTACGCTACAATGCAATTACCATTTTCGTCGACTGCTAGGACGCTGGCTCCCTTTGCAAGCAGCTCCTGCACCACCACAATCAGCCCATTTCTTGCAGCCACATGCAGAGGTCTAAACAAAATAGAAAAATGTCTGTGTTAGAAAGGTATTTGTATCCAAAACTCTGTAAAAACAGATAAAGAACTCATACTATGCATACGTCTGTAAGGCGGAGTTTGTAGCATTTATGAGGTTTCTGTCTGTAATCTTCTCCAATATCAACAAGGCACTAGTTTCATGTCCCTGTTGAGAGTGTGGTAGAGATGCCACAAAATGTTTTAATATGTGCAACAAATAATCAAAACCTGAAACATGAACTGTAATGTAAATATTACCACCAGATGGCAATCCGTACCTTACTGCAGGCCAAATGAAGAGCAGTGTTCTTTACAGCATCCTGTAGCGCGAGGTCTGCCTTCGCACTGCTCACCAGTAGCTCTGTGTGAGGACGGGTTTGAAACGCAAGAAAAAACAAACTCAATCTAATCTGATATTTCATAGTTTGTAATTTAAAGCCAGCCTGACTATCACGATCCATATCAAGTTAAATGTTCTGAGGCAATCATACCGACAGCGTTGGTCTGGCCGTTCTCAGCGGCCATCATGAGCGGGGTCTTTCCTGCAGCATCAACACAGTTGACCTGAGCGTTGTGGCTCAGCAGCAGCTGTAGACACTCCACATGATCGGTGAAGGCAGCAGCATGCAGGGGGGTCCTGAGGACATTTTGAATATGAAGTACGCTATCATCAATTTAAAATATCGACATTAGATTCACTTAAAAAAAAAAAAGTAGCCTTTTACAAACTTGAGCCTGAAATCTTTATAATCAGGAGTACCTGTTTTTGCCATCTTTGGCGCTGACAATGGCGGGGCCCAAGGTGTCTATCAACATCTCAGCAGCAGCTTCGTTGTCACGGATTCTAGAAAGCAGGAAAAGAAAGGCTGGATGTTTAACCTATTAAAAGCTGGGCTCTCTGACACACTGAGTGAAACCTAAGCAAGCTCAGACTCTTACACAGCACAGTGGAGGGGACTGAAAGTATTGCCTTCGGCCTTGTGGAATATCTCTAGTTCAAGCAAAACCTCCACACACGTATCGTGACCTGTGGGAAAGACCACTTCGATTAATAACCACTTTAGAAACATCAACATTTCACATTTGGGTGCACAAAGACACTGAATGGAAAAACAAAATAAGCATTTTCTTAAGTGCTCCATTATTCTCATCTGCTACATCAGCAGCATGCTTGCATTTAAGTGCACACATGCTAAAACATCAGGTATATACATTTGAAAATATCAATATTCATTGATTGCTGGGTTTAAAAGGTCTTTCAACCTCCTTGTCTGTACCATTGTAGCAGGCCCAGTGCAGTGGGGTGTAGCCTTGGCTGTCTGTTAAGGCAGGCAGTGTTTCCACTGATTGGGCAGCATGCAAAAGGCCTCCGAGTACCCCAATGTGTCCGCAGGCTGCTGCCAGGTGGATCGGCGTGCGCCCTTTACAATCTCGCACCAGGACGTTGGCGCTGTGCTGAAGCAGAGCCTCCACGCATTCTTCGTGACCGGTCACAGACTGATGACAGAGGACATTTTTTATTGATGATTTGTTTGGAAGGATATTCTGCTGCAAGCAAATCTCTAAGCACAACTAAGTAAACGGCACATAGATGTGTTTAAGTAATGTTTCAGTTCAGTTTTAATAGTTATGATAGTAATAAAATCTCCAATATCTGAAGGGTCCCATATCTTAAAGCAGTGTTTAAAGAGACAAAAAGATCAAAATTATATCAGAATATTTTGTTTGACATGTTCTTGTCATCAATTGTTGCTAATCATCATGCCTTGGTTTTCATTCTATTGCTTGTATCAGAGATATTCCAGATGTAGCTTGGCATCTGCGACTATTTGAAGTCAAATTATATATTTATTTTCTAGCAATTATTTTATTTAAAAACTGCATACAAAATTCTGATCAACAAAGATGTTTGTATTACCCTATGCTCAATTTAAGGCCTTTGAAAAAAAAAAAAAAACTGCATAATTTCCTGCAAAGTAGACAATGTATTTGAAAACAACACCAGCACTCAGGTTAAGTGCACTCCTGCTACATAAAAGCTACTTGGTTAAAAGAAAAGGAGGAACATTGTACTGATGCATTTGTACAAAGACATAATCTTTTATGAAGAATAGATCTCCATCTCTCTGTTTTGGCATTGTTAACATGTTCAAACATCTCATAATGTAATGTTATATCACGCAGCCCCAACAAAAGGATTATACATAAATACAATGATTAAAATATGAGTATAGATGTTAAAAACATAAGAATGTTTGGCTTTTAAAAACAGAACTGGAAAACTTACAGGCAATGACAAAATCAAAACAATAATGGAATTCTAAAACCCAAAGTAAAAACAAACAGAAAAGTAAAAAATAAATCTGGATAAAGTAACCAATAGGAAGTTAAATATTCACATATATCTTCCTTTATTGTCATAATTCCTCATGTGTTTAATGCTTCAGTGTTTACTTCAACATTTTTTTTTGTGGCACCATGTTTCACTTTTGTACAAATTGGGAGCTTTTGCCCAAAAATTCTAAACACTTTGGAAAAATGTGATAAAAAATTACAAAGAAATAAAAGGTAAATTTTTACACAGATCATAGTGCAATTGAGATAATTTATCATAAATCTCAAGTGCCCTTAGAAAACAAATCAAGAATTAATAAAGCTCATTCAGTTTCGCAGAAATTATCTCCTAAACTATTTAAAATTAGGTTCGTTTTTTTTTTTATTAAATTGTTTATTGCAAATAATTTAGGAAATAAAGTCAGTGACAAAAACTATGTGCAAAAGTACACGTGTCACTTTCTAAATGTGTTTGTATCAGCAATTTTAAACTCTGAATATTTAAGGTAAATATTTAGTAGAAAAATTATGAGCTCTCCTTACTCCTCTATGCAAGGCCGTCCTGCCCCACTTGTCTTTGGCTTCTACGCTGGCTCCCTTGTTAAGAAGGGAATACACACAGTCGGTGTGTCCACTGAGGACTGACAGCATCAGTGGGGTCCTTGAAAGCATTAGAGAAAAATGTTAGCACTTGTTTTTAAACACAAACATATAAATAGAGCAAGACATTTCTTTACTTACTGTCCATTTCCATCTTGAATGTCTACAGCACTTTGAAGATCAGCATTTCCAATCAGCAAGCGCAAACATTCTGAATGACCATTAGTAGCTGAATAAAAGAAAGACGTGCATTACGTGTGACGTGTTTGAGTGTATAACTGTAGAAATGATAAATTTCACAAGGTTTCTCTCCTCACATGAGACATACCTGCAGCATGTATGGGGGTCCGCTTCAAGACAAAATCTTTGACCAAAATGGAGGCTCCCTGGTTGATTAGAACGTCCACACATTCCACGTGGCCTTTGAAGGCAGCTAGGTCCAAGGGTGTGCGTCCCTGGCTGTTTCTAACATCCAAATCCAACAGAGACTGCACCAGAACCTCCATAGCTTGATGGTGACCGTGGTATGCCTGTAAGTTGATACTAAAATCAAGTCCAAACTACAGAAGTTTTATTAACCAAGTGTCTCTCTGCCAGTCTAATTTTCCTTTGGGGTATTGAAGTATTACTGAACTAATTTATCCAAACATTTGAACAAAAATGAAGCTTAGTGTAGAACTTCTATTGTTGATTTAGACAAGTGGTGTAACTGAAAACATGAATTAGAATACAGGTTTTGTAAAAGAGAAAACTAAAGTAACTCATGCTAGACTTCTTTTAATTTGGTTTGAACAGAAAAAAACAAAGAAGAGCAAAGAGGCCTTAAGACATCTTTTAACAGACTGGTGTCTTATCTTTTAAACGCCTGTGTTGTGTTTATTAGGAGTTTATTCAACTCAACAGTAATTGGAAACAAATGTGAATCATGACCCCTTTGGCTTTCCACAGTTTGATTTCTCTCCATCACGAGGAACCCAACACCTTTTCACACTGCTGGCTGAAAATAAGCAGGGGCTTTTAAGCTTTTTCTCGTCATTATTCTAGGTTTGCTGTGGAGTGTCTCTGTTTTTTAAGCTTTAAGCTAAGTATCCATCAAATTCTCTCCAATAATGTTGTAGAAAAAACTAACTTTTGTTTCTTTTTTTCCACTAGGAACTAAAAACCATCAGTTTATACATGTCATTATCACCATTGTTGAATCAATGTGGTGTGGAGCACTTTAGACAAAACATGAGTACATGAAGATCTCGTAATAGGTAACGGATACTTGCCAAAACTATTTGTATTATATATACACATTTCCTCACACTTTCAACACCATGAAAAAACCCCACACCACTGACATTGCTTCTCTGCTTCCGTAAACCCCCACAATCCTGTGTTGCATCACTATCACAAGCTAAAAACAAACACCATATTGTCAACCCACTCCCATCCAGAAAACACATACAAAAACAGAACTGCAATGGGAATAAACATCAGGTTACTATTATAAAGTACAGTTATTTATCAGATAGATAGGCTTCCAGACAGATTCGATTGCTGCTGGTCACTCTGTGTAGTGGTTTTTAACGGAATTTGCAAAGTGACAGTCAACCAGTCATCTATTGGTCTGAATAATGCAGTGACTCCACTAAGATTTACAGTCTACTCACAGCAAGGTGCAGGGGGCTGATGGGAGCTCTGACATCAGAATCATTCAGGATGTCTGTCCCTGAGGTTTCCATTAGCTGCACACATTACAAGTTAGAACTTACAACATTAATCTGCAGTTCTTGAAGAACACATTAAATATGCAACTGTGGTCTACTTTTAATGAATGAAAAGTACAAACATTGACAGTGGAAAAAGCTGTAACACCACTCACCACATCTAAGGGTGTTTCACTCGCAATCTGTAAAAAGATGAACGAGGAAATAAGTTAAACTGCAATGAAAACAACCCAAAATTTTAAATGGTACAGATCCCTCACCAGCTCCAGACAAAGACGGTGTCCGTACGCAGAGGCGTAGTGCACAGCGTTGAAGCCCTGACTATCCCGGATCCCTGGATTTGCATCATTTCTTAGTAAATATTCCAGGCACCTGGAAATGCAGCCAAACAGTCCAGAGAACCACATTGTAGCGTATATCTTTGGACACTACCATCAAATTATTAGTCATGTAGATTATCCCTCTTTTTTTGCAATCATATGTAAACATTTGCAACTAAAAATACAGAAATTTCCAAGGATTACTGACTTTCCGTCTGTGTCGGACGCAGCGGCGTAGTGGAGAGGAGTGCAGCCCCGCTCGTCCAGATCATTGACGCCGGCTCCAGAGCCCACCAGAGCAAACAAACACTGGTAGTTACAATTGGCAGCAGCGTAATGGAGAGGAGTCCTGGAAGAAAAACAAACACACACACACACATCAGATATTTATTTAAATGTTATGCTAGATCCAAATGCATCTTTAAATGCCACTAACCTCCCAAAATTATCTTTTCTGTTAAAATCTGCCCCAGTGTTAAGAAGAAGATTGAGACATTCCAGGTTTCTAGGAAAGCACAGATATTTATAACATCACTAAAATGCAATTACATCACAATTATGTTATTTTCATAATACATCTTTGAAAGTCTCCTACACACCCTCCAGCAGCTGCAGCATGTAAACATGTCCTTCCAAAGTCGTCCGGAGTATCAATATCAAAGCCTGCGTTGAGTAAAAGAGTTTTGAAAAACGCTTCATAATTTTAATCTATAAAAGTATAAAATGAAATCCATTTTTAGTTTGCCTGTCATACAGAATTAATATAAAATAACCTGAAGACAGGAGCTTTCGGCAGCAGTCTGAGAAGCCACTGAGAGCAGCCAAATGCAGTGGAAACATGCCGTGAATTCCTCGTCTGAAAAACAAAAAAAGTCACATAAATTTCTTTAACCTTGTCAAAGTAATTTATCCTTTTAGGCACAGAGCTGAAAATTGACTCCTACATTAGGCAAATGACAACCTGTTAAAGATACCCATCTTCATCTTCACTATGAGCTCTGAAATTCTTTGCAAAAGCAGCTTTTAACAAGTTGGAACACTTGCAGAAAAACAGCAGAGAGGTTTGCTTACTTTGCTGTGTCGGCTTTGTTAGTGATGAGTGTGTTAATGAGGAGCTCATGTCCGTATCGAGCTGCGATGTGTAGTGGCGTATTTCCGTTTTTATCTTCACAGTCAATCTCAGCACCTTCAGGAATACGAGGAAAAAAAAGGAGAAAAAAAAAAAGGAGCCAGCAGTTAGTTGCAAAACTCCAAAGGGCAACTAGGAACTACGAAGTGGATTGTGTTTGTGCTCACCGTTTTCAATGATTGCTTGAGATCTAGAAAACCTCCCATGGATCGCCGTCATGTGGAGCGGAGTCTTCCCATCTTTACTCTAAGATGAAATACAAACACACTGAAATCAAAGAGGGGAATATTTTTCCTTACTTCTACCAACGGGTTTTTTGGTTCAAGCCAACATGTTGTGGATGAACGTTTCACAGGTTATGTTATCGTCTATTATTTCTGGTTTACAAATGCCAAGTGTTGTTTTTAAATGGCCCAGGACACATTCAGGAGCTCCAAACAGTCAGGGTCACAAAGGGTTAAAGCTGTCACATTTCCTCCCTTAGCGAATGGAAGACAGAACTTCTGCGCCACCTATAAAGTGTAATTCAATCTGTTTTAAAAACCGAGATTTGTTTCTGCAAATTATCAATTTCAGAACTTCCACATTTTTCCAGACTTGGGCTCAACAATAAAGACAATATTTACAAAACAAAAAGATTTTTATAAACACTATGGGTTACATAGTTGTAGACTTGACAAAAGAAATGCAATTGATGTCACATTCCCACAAGCCCTTTTTGTGCAAGAAATCACTACAACAGTGGAGGCACCATCACAGGACTTTCAACATCTATAATAATAAGTTACATAATGAGTAGGAGGCAACTAATGACATTTAAAGTTAACATTTTCACCTAAGTCTTGACTACAGTAAGTTCTTAGCGCATCACAACTCTAAAAAAGTGGCAGATTATCAATATGTAAATTTTTAAACAAAGAAAACACCAATGAATAACCAGCAACACCCACTTTTAACCAAAAATATTCAAGTATTGAGAAACAGTGAACAAAAGCACAACAAGCCCAGCCTGACGCAAAGTTCCTCCTACCTTTATATTGACGTCAGCACCGTTGCAGACCAGCAGCTCCAGGCAGAGCGCCCCGTGGCGAGAGGCGGCGGTGAAATGAAGAGGTGCGAAACCTTTCTCATTCAACTGGTTGACATTAGCTCCACAGTCGATGAGCTCGTTCACGACCACATCTTGGCCATTGTAGCAGGCCACATGCAAGGGTGTGTTTCCATATGCATTAGGTTCATTGATCTAAACAGGGACATAAGAAGATGTTTACATGAAGATTGATAATGCTGCTATAGGAAAAACTATAGAGCCATTAAGCAAGAATCTGAAGAATGTCTACAGTGTGATAATGAGAGGTTTGTGTGTGGGACTTACATCCACCCCTAAATCCAGAAGGTATTTCACAACACTAATCATTCCACTAGAGGCTGCAGCATGTAGGGGGGTGTAGGATTTCTTATCTTTGCAAGCAACCTCAGCTCCATGACAAGCTAGTAACTTCACCACCTCTATGTGCCCTGAAGACAAAACAAAAGGGGTTCATTATGCCCATGCACTACCAAGATCAATTCCCAAAAAGCTTTAAAACTCTAGCAACAAGAATACCTTTTCCAAAGCAAAAAAAAAAACGACTGAAATGTTCAGTTCTTTACCCATATAGGCTGCCCAGTGGATCGCACGACGATCCTTCTTGTCAAAAGCATTAATGTTTGCGCCTCTGGAGAGTAGGAGCCTCACCATCTAAAAGCAACAACAGAAAAAAAAAACAAAATCCTCCAGATTACCATCACAGAAAGTTGAAAAATTATGGACTGTTCCTTTAAGAGCCTGATTATTTATAAGTGCATGGAAAGATAAGAGTTTAACTGATTATCAACATCACATTCAGCTAATATCTGATGTAGATCAATCCCAAAATAATTTATTTTTTCCTAATCTTTCTCACCAATATGCTGGAAAAGAAAGACGGCAGTAGTTATAAAAAGACACAACCATGAAAACAGTCAATTTTAATGCATCAGCAACAAAGCAGCAGATTATGTCACAACGTTACTCAAGTTCCTTTAATAAACGTGAATTTACTTCCTGGAAGAAAGATTAAAATTCTCTAAAAACAGCTGTTACGCAAATCATTTCTACAAAAAAATAAATAAATAAATAAAATAAAAATGTCCATAAGATATATACACTCCTAATCAAAATCTTAAGACCAGTCAAAAAGTTGCAAGAATTAGCGTTTTGCACCATTGAATCTTACGGAGGTTCTAAGTAGAGCTTCACAATGTTAAAAGAAAAAATCAGTGCAAGAGACAAGAACATTTGAGCAGGGAATTTTC